>JASDQU010032313.1:13330-24384 GCA_032191745.1 Picea mariana | reverse complement strand
CTTCCTTCGAGAATTCCTCTTGAACTATGCAAGTGGCGCCATCCATGGCTGCCTTTGTTCTTGTAACATCTACACTAGTGTTGGGGCGCAAGTAGTCATACGGGATCGTGTAGAGGAGGGATTCTGGTGGAACCTGAATTGGTTCCTCCAGTAATTCCTCCTCCACGAAGTCCATTGGAGGTGTATGTGGCCATGCAATTCTATGAGTCTGAGTGATGGAAAGATCTCTCTCCAAGTTGTGCAGGCGTCTCTGCCTGGCTACAAAACTGTACTAGGTAGGACCTCGCCTAGGCTTTCCTCTCTCTCGACATGGTGGAGCCTGGGGGAAGAACAACCAACTGGACCAAAATCAATAGAACCAATTGTACCAAAACCAAATTCCTTAGCAGAGTAAGGAGACAGAGCGTTGAGGCGAAGTGGTGAATCCCATGGCCAAGCTGGATAGTTAACCGAGGGGTGGACATGACCGCTTTGCTACCACCTGTACTCAACAACACCCTCTTGAAATTAATCGTCAAGGCCTCCATTAATCTGGTGCGAGGGAGTTGTCCTCCCTTCCTCTGCAATATTTTATGGTCGCCCTCCATCCAAGCTTTTATTTTGTGGGAGGGATGCATGGCCTCCCTTGGGCTACGTGGCACCCCATCCTAGGCTTGAAAAAATAATTATTACCTTGTGTAATATTTATGAGATTTTTACTCAATTATGTAATTTCAACCTCATAATATTTAATAACATCCTTGCAAAACTTATGGTGGCAAATACAAGTATAACCATAGCCTTTTAGTCCCATGGGTGATTATTTCAATGGTCGTTGTTGCTTACTATGGTAATCAAAGAATGACAACAACGTGTGTGTTTTACAATGGATGGTTTTCCAATGCAAAAATCATTGAAAGGTTTCTTGTCAATCGTCACTCATATTTTGTTGGTTGGAAATCCCTAACCACATAYTGTAACCATTGGCTATTGTTTTTGTATATCTAGAATGGAAGCTCATATATGTCAAGTGCGTAGTTTTTCATAATGAATTGAAAAATAGTGTCTGTCTTTGAACTTAAAAACAYCAGGTGCGTAGTTTTTCATAATGAATTGAAAACTATCGTATGTATTTGCACTTAAAAATGCCATATGTCCTTCCACTTGTTATCACTGTGATCTATTTCTAATCCAATTAGATCAGATTTCAATACTACCTCCAAGAAGATCCAAGATCTAATTTGATCTCAGTTTTCAATCCAATCATATTCGACTTAGCTACCCCTCCAAGAAGATGCTATCAAATTTCTACCACCTCTAAGAAAACAATGCTCTAAGATAACAATGCATATACATGAGGGAGTCAATCTTATGCCTAGTCCATTTGTGGAGGAGACAATGCGTATACATGAGGGAATCGATCTTATGTATGATTCATTCAAAGGGGAGATAAGGGACTATGCATGGTAGGATTCATTGTATGTGAGTTAATGGTTGGGATGCTGAGAAGAGGTAACTAATCCCTGCATGACTCGATGGGTATGCTACATTATTTTTTCTTTATTGTATAGATATGTGACCACCTTCACAAATAGAAGGTATGGTCCAAGCGGACTTGCAACTCCCATAAAGTTATATAGAGTATAGTAATGCTTAGGACCAAAAAGTTTAGAAATTACTACAAATATTACATGCCATTATGCTTCAAGGCAAAGAGCAATGATTATATAGATTACATTTAATGAACTGGACCACCAAAATTATCAACGAGGCTTTTATTATAATCCCTTGAATAAGTCAATTCTTTAAACCACCAATAATCACCTACTACTTTTGTGAACAACTCCTCCTAGTGGCCACATGTTGAGTAGACTATCCAAAGATGCCACAATAGTAACCTCCAAATGAATATAGTGTCCCTTATTCCATGCTCAGTGGAACCTATCTACATTTACTAATCATTTGCTAAACCACTTCCCAATTCAATTTTCTAACTCAACATCAACACCACATAGAGGATCTGAATTAGAATCTTTGGGGGGGTAATTTTAACAAATCTTTCCTTGCAGAAGTACGCCATGCATATTTTGATAGTGAACTATGATTTGATGATACATGTAGAGATCTCATTTTTCCCACTGATTCCACCCACTACGTGTAAATGTGGATTTACTTGTCAATTTAAATGAATAATTTCTTTTGTACAAGTTCGAATGAAACGCGGACTATTCTTTTTATACCAAATGATCCTTCTACTTGAGTATCTACATCAAAATTGCTTTTGAAATCACTTCTAAGATGGAAGACATGACATGAGTCACTTATGATGATAAAAGTTGTCTTATGTTTTATTTCATTTCATAGCAAATTGTGATTTGTTATCTTGGTAGCAAAGAGATTTAGATTATATCTAGATTAAAAAATGTACACATGTAACATCTTTTGTTTTTGCTAAATTCTTGGAAAATTTTATCACACCATTTACTTCTCTATATTCTCTTTGTTTCATCGTCTATTCTCTCACTAACTGTGAAGGTCATAAAAACATATGTTACTCAATTTTTTTTGGTGTTCCCTTTCCATAGTTTCAAGGTATGCTAATGAATCTAAACCTATGACAAACATGCACAAATTTTTAAAACCTTCCTTCCAAAGAGAAAATAGCCTTCTTTKTCCTCCTTCCATCGAGCCCCCTTTCGTCGCTGAATTTTGTTGKTTTGGTTGAATGCGGGATGGTTTCTTAAGGCCGAGGGAGGGCTTGGACCTCCCCTAACAATTCAAATAGTCACTTGGGGTAAAATMAATKCCTTCCACGGTCATGAAATAATACTTGGATTCCAAATATATCTAGCGATGCCAAATAGGGGTAACAAAATTGTATTCTAATACTACTACAAGTGTGATAGAGAGGTTTTGCTTCACAATTTTTATAGCAATAACCTTAGTTTTAGCATCCTTTTAATAGTGAAATTGGTGGTCGATGCTCATGTTCTTCGAGATTTTATGTTCATGATCCTTTCCATGTGAGAGGAAATTTTCCTGATGTGACACATTCATTCTTTTGTGCAAAAGAAACCATAGTTCATATCTATAGAAACCATGTATCGTAAAGATTTGTTTATTATGATTTCATACATCAATATGGATTTACTCTATGAATCCTTCATTCTTTTGTGCAAAAGAAACCATAGTTCATATATAGAGAAACCATGTATGGTAGAGATTTGCTTATTATGATTTTGTTCATCTCTTACATCAATATGGATTTACTCTATGAATCCTTAACTGCTTTCATTAAGTTACTACAACTATTTCTACTTTATTTTGTTGTGAAGCTATTCTTTTGTATAATTTGTTTTTGTTGTTTTATTGCTTATGTAGGTCCAAGTTAGTTTGAATTCTATATTAAAGATTGCARAAGATTCATCTCGAAAATCTAGAAGTTTAMCAAATAACRGAGTTGGGAGAGTGTTAAAACCCTATCTCTAGTTACAATATAGGCASATATTTGGTTTTTCAATGMGCCAAGTCAATCTGGCTTGAACAAATATTTGAGGTAACATGCTCCTCCAGCTCAACAATTGCTTGGAARACTCATCATCAGGAGCACTTTACAAGTTCTTCCCTTTATCTTTYAACAAACCCTATTTTCACACTAGCAACACTAGCACAGATGTGAATTATTTTCTATCTATTATTTGAAGAGGGGAGATAGGGRATATGAAAAAAATTATGTGATAGGTATCGAATGATATAGGGAAGGGGGCGAACCACATTGACTCACACAAGGTTGTGTTGTTATTCCCCGCCTAGTGGAACTTGAAAAAATGGATAGGTTGAACCTGCACACCAAATGTGCAATTAAAGGTAGATAAATCAGGGATTTGCRGTACTTGAATAGTGCTAATGTTGTTGGTATTGTTATCACAAAATCTAGCAGCTGTGCAAAGCCTCCACAAGATGCTAAACTTGYGAACAATTGGAAGTAATTTTGAGTGTCACCTAGGCAAGTACTCCCCTTATTTTAGTGATGGATGAGAATCCAACACAAGGGAGGCTTCCCTTGTGACCTAAAGGGATCCAATAGCAAGCTAGAGATAAGTTTACGGCCCCCTATATTGATCACTTGGTGAGATAGGCTAGTCTAGGAAGAAAGGAAATGTTAGGATGATTTTAGACAAGGCAATTAGTCATGCATGTGTATGAGAAATGTTCCAATGCATTCAATGACAAATACCAATTCTAAGGAAGGATATTGAGCCTCATAGCACTAGCTAACAAAAAAAAAGGTTTGTTGTAATAAAACTCACGGTATGGAGTAGTAAGCTTCAACATATAACAATTTTATGACAGTAGTAATACATCAACTCTAAATCAGTAAATAAATGGATGAAAATATGTCTAACAACAATAGAAACACTTGCAAATTATCCATCAATAGTTGCATCAGGTTAAAAGAATAAAATATATTGGTTATCAACGATATGGCCAAGCCCTAATGATGGTAGCAAACTTTTATAACAGCAGCAAGTAAATGACTTAATATGCAAAGCATTCARTTAGAATGAGCATAAGAGGATTACATATGTTATGGTGAGACAAATGCTTACTTATGGTGTTTCTTGAGGCTCTCTATAAGATGTGGCTTATGTATCTTCAAGTTTTGGTGCAATTCAATTGCACTTGGACACCGTCATTTGTTGAATATCCTTCGCTTCTTAAGTATCTAATATAGAAGTGATTTAAGGATGCATCTTCTTGGATGTCTATAGGTGACTCGAAAGAAAATTCCTTTCTAGATAAGGATGGGAATCATCAATGAGAATTTTTTGGTTGTAGAATTCAAGCTTGGGGGGTTCGTGGTCCATTGGAATGGGAAAAAATCTAGTGTTGTCACCATTTTGATACACCTACTTTGAATGAGCATTGTGATGTGGAGTTGCTAATTGGAACAACGCAATAGTACCAAAACACATCATCCAAGAGAATAAAATATTCATGTCATCTCATATCTCTTTCAATGCAAGACTTATATGTCAATGGTTTCATTTGTTCTAGATTGGATCCTTTTGCATGAGAACTGTTGGTAGGTGTTGATGTTTGGGTAGCATCAGGAAGACATTCTCCTAGATTAATAATTAATAATAAAATTATCAATTATTAAATAATATTACTAATATATATAATAAATAATAATAATAAGTAGTAGTTATTTATTGTCCAAAGGGACACATCCTTTCATGGATGGTCACCGTATATTCTCTATATATGGTACATTCATCATTGTAATAATAAATCCAATCTCCCATCATCATGTATCATCTTGTATCATCGCATATTGTTGAGATTGGATAGCAAGGAAGGTCTTCAACATGCATGGTGTCCTATCATGGAGGATAACAATGAAACTTAGCCAAGTTGATGGGTTAATCCTTTTCTTAAATTTGTACTTAGGAAAAAGTACATTAAATAGGTTATATTTTAATGTTGACTTAATGAATACTTTCTATAAAGTTAAAGTGAGAAATAATTTAAGTTGTAGTCTTTTAGTCTTGACCATTGATCTCATCAAGTGTGTAAGGATCAATCGTGGCCCTCCATCCTTTTGGATATATGGTTTCTCACTTTCTCATTGAGTAAAAAGGAGATTGACTTGGTGAGGGGCGCATTATGCACAAGAGAGGAACGATTTTATGAAGAAAGAAAAAGAGAATTGCTTGAGGGTTAGGAGAGAGTTTGCAAGGAGACAGAGGAGGCTTCTACACTGAGATTGGCACACATATTCAACATTGCAGAGGTCTTTTCCTACATATCTGAAAGCATCCATACTAGGCGACACAGAACCCATGCTGGAAGTCGTACAGTTACGCAGAGGCTCACCCAGGGGTGTCTTCTGGTACGATTTGGCTCAGGAGGATTGGCAGAAAGAGGTCGTACATTTGTTGATGAGGTTTGGCATTTAGCAAGGCCAATTTTGTTGTAAGAGGTCTCTATATTTTCTTGCTCAATAATAATAAAATCCAATTATGTTGCATTGGTTTTCCCTCTGGGTTTTTTCCACGGAAGAATTATCCAAAAATTACTTGTGTACATGTGATGTGATTGTTGTTATCTTATTGTTATGTTCATGGTTATTGTTTATGTTGTGTATTATTTATTTGTGAAGAAAACTTGGCATAATCAATTAACAGAAAAATTAATTAGTTTAGTGAATTGGGTTTAGAGAAATTTCACATTGTATCAAAGAAGGATTATTGAAGAAGCAGCATTACATTTAGATCTGCAGCAAAGGGTTTCAAATCCACAGAAGAAAATTTAGATCTGCAACAGAGGGTTTCATATCTACAGTAGAGGGTTTCAGATCTACAGCAGAAAATTCAGATCTGCAGCAGAAAGTTTAGATTTGCATTAGAAGAGTTCATATTTGCAAAACAGAAAGGTATATTGCATCACAAAATATTTTTCAGAAATGGCCATGAGTATGAGGGTTGAGGATAGGCTTCAAGGGGCTCATAATTACCCCACCTAGAAGGAGGATATGACTATGTTGTTGTAAGTAAATGAAGTCCTTGAGCATACACCAAAGACTGTAACTACTCCCACAGATGCAACTCAACTATCTGTCTGGAAGAAGGGTGAGGAAAAAGAAAAGAGATTGATTCTTGATGGAATAAAGGATCATGTGTTCCCACCTCTTTCAGGAAAGACTACTGCAAAAGACATGTGGAAGGACCTAAGTAACCTATACTAAAACAAAAATGAAAACAGGGTGATGGCTCTATGCAAGCAGTTGTGTGGGACCAAGATGGCCAAAGGTGAGGGTGTAATACCTTATCTTACCAAGATAAATCAGATTAGTGATGAGCTTGTAGCAATTGGTGCAACAGTAGATGAAACCGAGCTGGTGCGTATTGCATTGGACGGCTTTACAAAGTCATGGGATATCTTTGTCCGTGAAGTAGTTGCTCAAGAGAAACTCCCTGATTGGCAGCGGCTATGGGATGATTTTGTGCAGGAAGAGATCAAACTTGGTCAGTTAGGATCTTCATCTTCACCACATATTGTGGATGAAGAAGGCTTGGCTCTTGCAATAAAAAGCAAGGGAAGGAAGAATAAAGGTGGAAAGAAGAAAAACATTGACTTTTCTAAATTCAAATGTTTTCAATGTCACAAGATGGGACACTTTGCCTAACAGTGTCCAAGAAGAAAAAGAAGAACCAACCACAGATGACATCTTTTGCATCAGTAGATGAGTTTTCCAAAACCTTCGAGGAGGATTTTTTCTTCATAGCTTGTATGTCTAGCGCAGCGGTCTCAAACATGTGGTTTATGGACAGCGGAGCATCTTGTCATATGACAGGGCACAAGGAGTTTTTCATTATACTACAGGAGGCAGGTGCAAATCTAGTTATAGAGCTTGGATATGGCAGGTGCTACAATGCGCAAGGGGTTGGAACAATCTCATTTCAAAGGGAGTCGGGTAAACCACTCTAGTTTGATGGCGTATTATATGTTATGGGGTTGACTAAGAACCTCATCTTGGTCTCTTCTATTGAGGATAAAGGGTATGAGGTTAGCTTCTGTAAGGGAAGAGTGTTCATCAGGCCAGCATGGTCAAGCAAGAATATGAATAGGATTATTGTGGTTCGAGAAGAGAAGGTGTGCAAACTACAGTTTCAGTTAGGGAGAGCATTGGTTAGTACAACCATAAATATGGGTGAGTTGTGGCACATGAGGATGGCACACTTGAACCTGAGACAAACAGTCAATGGATTGCCTAATATCTCAACAAAGAGACATGATCCTTGCAAGGGTTGTGCATTGGGAAAATATGCCCGGAAATGATTTCCACCAAGTGAGCACATGTCCAAGGGAGTGTTGGATCTGATACATTCATATGTATGTGGTCCGATGAGTGTGGAGTCAGTAGGAGGCTCCAAGTATTTTGTCTTGTTTGTTGATGACTACTCCATGAAGACCTGGATCTACTTTTTGAAGACCAAACATGAGATCTTCGACAAGTTTCAGGAGTTCATGGATTTGGTCGAGAAACAGATTGGCAGACAGATTCAAATATTGATATCTGACAATGGGGGTGAGTATACCTCCAAGGAGTTTGAGAATTATTGCACAGCAGTAGGGATTAAGAAGGAACTCATTGTTCTTTACAATCCTAAACAGAATGGAGTGGTTGAGAGGAAGAACATGACTATAGTAGGAGCAGCACGGGCTATGATACATGATCAAGGATTTCCATTGTTCTTATGGGTAGAGGCGAGCAGTGTTGCAGTATATTCGCAAAACAGGAGTCCCCACACAATTATGGGGAGATTGACACCTGAGGAGGTATTCACAGGTACTAGATTGAATGTGATTCATCTTCGCATCTTGGGTTGTGTATGTTATTTTCATGTCCCTTCTAGGAAGAGGAAAAATTTCGGCCCAACTGCAGTTAAGGGGTTGCTTGTTGGTTATAGTGAGGCTTCCAAGGCCTATAAGATCTATGTGTCAACGCACAAGAATGTCATTATGTGTAGGGATGTACAGTTCGAGGAGGAGTGTGCATTGAGGAGGTCTAGAGACTTTCTAACATGTACATAGATCCAGCAGGGACAGGACTCAGGGGTCAAGATAGAGGATGTAGAGGGTCAGAGCACGGGATCACAACAGCAAACACAAGGTATAAGATCAGGTACAGGTGTTCAAAGAGAGATTGTTGGACAAGATCATCGGGATTTATATGAGGAGGAGGAGGAGGAGCAGTGTGATGCAATTCCACAGGAGCAGGACACTAGGCCATGACCTAAGTGGTATAAGTCCCCAATCAGTGATTTTAGGTTGGCAAGGCTTCCAGAGAGAGACTTCAGACAAAGTAAACCACCAGAAAGATTTGGGTATGTTTCAATGATGACTCAGCTCATTGATGTTGATCCTTCCAGCTATGAGTAGGCTACATAGAATGGAGTGTGGCAGGAGGCCATGATGGAGGAATATGCCTACATTATGAAGAATTATGTATGGGAGGCGGTGCCCAGGCCAGAAGGTAAGAAGGTGGTTGGATCCAAGTGGATCTACAAGGTCAAGCATGCAGCAGATGGAAGCATGGAAAATTACAAAGCTCACTTTGTGGCCAAGGGGTTTTCATAGTGAGAGGGAGTTGACTATGAGGAGACTTTCACCTCGGTGGTTAGGTATTCCTCAATTCGAGCAGTCATATTGTTGGCAGTAGAGAAGGATCGGCACATTTGCCAGATGGATGTGAAGACCGATTTCCTTAACAGAGTTGTTGAGGAAGAGGTATATGTTGAGCAGCCTGAAAGATTTGAGGTAAGAAGCATAGAGACGCATGTGTTTAGACCGAGGAGAGCCTTGTATGGGCTCAAGCAAGAACCTAGGGCATGGTACTCAAGGATAGACAGCTACTTGAGGGAGATGGATTTCTAGTGGAGTGAGGTTGATCCAAACCTGTATTTTCTTGCAAGGGAAGTGCCTCTCATACTGGTGTTATATGTGGATAACCTCTTTTTGACATGAGATGAGCAGTTGATAATAGACTACAAGGCCAACCTTCTAGCTGAGTTTGAGATGAAATACCTTTGGTTGATGCATTACTTCCTTGGTCTAGAGGTATGGCAGTAGGATGGGCGCTTCTTCTTGGGACAAGGGAAGTATACAATGGAGATATTGTGTAGGTTCAGGATGATAGATTGAAAGCCCATGTCCACACCTCTAGTCATGAACTGGAGGAATATTGATGCCTCAGATTCAAATATAGTAGACCCCAATATCTATCGGCAGTTGATTGGATCACTCATGTATCTGGTTAACACTCGGCCAGATATCAGATTTATAGTAAACTCTTTGAGTCAGTTCATGGTGGACCCTCAGAGAGTACATTGGATAGATGCAAAGCATGTGCTTCACTACCTCAATGGTATAGTGGTGTAGGGATTGTTATATGAGCGTTGTGGTGGAGTGAGATTGGCAATCTTTACAGATGTTGATTGGGAAGGATGTGCAGAGGACAGGAAGAGTACTTCGGGTTGTTGCTTCAACATTGGATCGGGCATCATTTCCTGGTTCAGTGGGAAGAAGAGATCAGTAGAACTGAGCTCTGCTAAGGAAGAGTACATGGCTGCTAGCCTCGCAGCATGTGAGGCATTGTGTCTGAGGAAGCTACTTTTGGGATTGTTCAGGCAAGAGCTAGAAGCTACTGTGATTCACTGTTACAATCATAGTTTCATCAAGCTCTCTGAGAATCTGTTGTTTCATGATCATAGCAAGCACATTGATATCATGTATCACCTCATCCAGGATCACATACAGAGAGGAGTTGTGAGGCTTAACTACAAATAGATTGATGAGAAGATGGCAGATATTTTTACCGAGGCACTGAGAAAATAGAAGTTTGAAAAGTTTGTAGATCAGATGGGGTTGAGGCAGAATCCCTTCCTTGTTAAGAGGGGGTGTTGAGACTGCATAGCAAGGAAGGTATTCACCATGCATGGTGTCCTAACATAGAGGAGGACAATGAAACTTAGCCAAGTTGATGGGTTAATATTTTTCTTAAAGTTGTACTTAGGAAAAAGTACATTAAATAGGTTATATTTTAATGTTGACTTAATGAGTATTTTTTATAAAGTTAAAGTGAGAAATAATTTAAGTTATGGTCTTTTCATCTTGACCATTGATCTCATAATGTGTGTGAGGATCAATCTTGGCCCTCCATCCTTTTGGAGATAGGGTTTCTCACTTGCTCATTGAGTAAAAAGGAGATCGACTTGGTGAGGGGCGCATTATGCACAAGAGAGGGGTGATTTTCTGAAGAGAGAAAGAGGAGAATTGCTAGAGGGATTGGAGAGAGAGTTTGCAGGGAGACATAGGAGGATTCTACATTGATATTAGCACACATATTCATCATTGCAGAGGTATTTTCCTAGATATTTGAAAGCATCTGTAATAGGTGATGTATAACCCACATAGGTAGTCGTACAGTTACGCAAAGGCTCACGCAAGGGTGTCTTCTGGTACAATTTGGCTCAAGAGGGTTTGAAAAAAGAGGTCGTACATTTGTT
>JASDQU010032312.1:0-13781 GCA_032191745.1 Picea mariana | reverse complement strand
ATCATTGTATGAGCGTTGGAACGGAGCTAGGATGGAGATGGTGAGAGGAAGTGACATTTAAATGGTATGTCACCCATCCCTCTTTAGTTAATAAATTCAATATCTAAAACTTAAGGAAAGCGTCATGTTCTGGTGTGTTTTGTTCTAGATCTAGGTGGATCTAGCTAGATCTAGGTGGATCTAGGGAGATCAGTTAGTGTCCGCACCTACTGATTAGTCCGATAACAGCGCCTTTCTCATTTTGCGACTCAACAATGCAAGAAAGTCAAGTCTTTCGACTCTTCAAACCCTGAAACGTGAAATCTTACATTCGATGAGATTGACGGCTGCAAATATCCCCCTGATCCAACGGTCTTGGCCGTATCGGGATTTCGGTAATCAGGATTTCGAAATGCAACGACCCAAACCACTAGTCACTCCATTCCCCGAACTCCGATACGCGAGTTCTTGTACGAGATCCAATGATCCTCAATGATTTGGATCCTACGGTCCAGATCTTTTCGGAGTTTCGGGAACCGGGAGTTCAGGATGCAGCGACTCCAAATCTCTTGTCACTCCAATCCTTGAATTTCGATATGGGAATTTGTGTATGAGATCAACGACCCTCGTTGATATGGATCTAACGGTCACTACCCCTCCTGAGCTTAAGGATGTTGAAAAATACTCAGTCTTAATCGTGCATCGGGGTTTCGTATACCAGGATTTCACGACTTGCGAAGACGAGGGGTCTTTCTCTCTGGTTTCCCAGATACCGAAATGCCGAAAATTATTCACACTAAATTGGCTCATCCACAGAGCACATCAGGGTTTCGTATACTAGGATTTTGTGACTTGCAAAGACGAGGGGTCTTGTCCTCTGGTTTCCCGGATGCCGAAACGCCGACCGGCAGCCACGTGCCCCTCTGATGGATGGCTGTGAATACTTTGGGACTTTTAGGACTTCATCAAGTCCACTCTCCTGCCTATGCAAGGGTTAAAATCAATGGTCAATAGAGCTCTGACAGATCCTTGGATCTACCGTCTTGGATCCCATCGCTACTTATGAAGGCTGAAGGGGTCGAGGTATTAACGCCTTCGTTCCTTCCTCCAATCTAATGGTCATGACAGACCTCAGATCCTCTGAAAGGATCTCGCCTTTTCATATAGAAAACGAAAGGGTACTCTCTTTCAGTATTTGAAACTCACTATCCTTCCTGAGCTTCGTCAGCTATGAAGGACTTAAGAGCTTTGCGCTCTTTCTTCTGGACTTGACTCTTAAAAGAGTCTTTAGCACAACTATTGCACTCCTTCATCAAGGGGATTCTGGGGTTCTATTTAATCACAGAGAGCCTATGCATATCTACACTACCTCTCATGAGCTTAACAAACTCCATCCTCCAAGGGACTCAGAATGACTAGGTGAGTAAACCATCGTACATGCGACTACGCCTAAGGTCAATGAGCTCACAGTTCGTGTCTCTGGCTTAAGACACTACAAAACTCAAGAGTTTATGAGAACAAGTCGTGTCTGAACCATATAATTCCTTACTTGCCTAATTATACAACCACATAGAAAATAGAAGGGATACAATATATCCATTAAGCATCCATTCACATTCCTGAAACATACACAGTGTAACCAATTCATACACAGTTACGGCTAAATTACACAGGGTAGGAAATCACTTATCTATTATAGGTTTCTGCCAACCAACTGACTGTGGGTGTTCATCCTTCCACCCAACCATAGGCTCAGAGGCATTCATTCTTAACACTCTGGCCACCCCCGTACCAAGCCATGATATCACCAGGGAATTCTCACACTTCTTGAGGGTTCTTCCTCCATTTCCACTTCTGTTTGGGTCCTGTTCTCTGTAACTTAGAGCTTTCTCTCTCAGTTATGGCCTCGGCGAGGTTTCTCAGATTCTCCTCGGCATCAAGCTCACGGCCTTCAGTTCGTGACTTGCTGGAGAGCTCCGCGCATCTCCCTTGTGAGCTTACGCTCTTCTTGTCTGGTGTCTCCTCTCCCATGTGTATCCCTCTTACCTTGGAAGGTTTGCTGGCCTATCCTGTTCCTTTTGTCATAAGGAAGCTCAGGTCTGCAGGTCCCTGCGGTACTTTGGGCTGACAACCCATGTTTCCATTCATGGGGGTGGTTGATAATTCAACCACCGGTCCTTTCTTCATTAACGAATTTCTCTCCTTGGGATCCGAAGGAGGTTGTCATCCTCATCAAGGAAAATTTGGGGTTATTTGTCATAATGAACCCTCTCTTATAGTTTTCACATTCTTCCTCTAGTGATATCATGGCCAGTACTTTCAAGGCTTCACCCCCACAGTTAGTTATTGACAACTCAAACAGTAATACATTTACATTGTCCTCATGCATTAGCATGGTAATTCCTATTTTATGATTAATTACAAATTGGGGGAAACAGGGTGTTACATGGAAGTTTTTGTTACAAGTCTGAAACAAAGACAAAACAAATCATTTGTCAAGTTGAGAGGTAAAATCCCTCCCTTTTATATTTCAATTGAAAATCATGATGTTGCAATTCATAATTGTTTAGTTGATACTAGCGCGACGAATAATATTATGCCACTGGCGGTCATGGAGGCATTGGGCATGAACTGTACCAAATATTACGAGATTGGTGAAAGTATATATGCATTCGATTCCACACAAGTGCCAACTTATGGAGAAATCAAGGACTTTTATGCTTGGATCATGACAGCTCCCCATATTATTACAGTTTTCAATATTATTGTGGTAGAACTTCCTTTGACATATGGAGTTGTTTTAGGAAGAGATTGGTCATCCATGATTGGGGGATACATAGTGAATGATGGAAGTTGCATGATGTTGCTAGACAAAGAAGGAGCAATGATTAAGGTTCACTGTGAACCCAAAAAACCCATCTGTTTCAAAAATAAGGATAACGAATTAATGGAAGATTATATAGATGTTGGGATCAGAAATCATGTTGTCCTAGACATGGAACACATTGAAATCCTTGAGAAAATTCAAGACACGGAGAATCAAGAGTATCTATATGAAGGTTATTGGAGATTGGATGGAGCTTGTTCAAATTCAAGGAGTGGAGTTGGAATTGTCCTTGTAAGTCCAGGGAAGATTGTGCATCCACATGCTATCAGACTTGAATTTGCATGTACCAATAATGAGGCAGAATATGGAGCTTTGATTCAGGGAATGATTCTTGCACAAGAACTGAAGATATAACATCCAATTGTGACTGGCGAGTCCGAGCTGGTAATAAATCAAGTCACCCAGGGGTATAAAATAAAAAAGGAAAGACTCAAATTATATTTCAAAAGGGTTAATGAATTGAAGGAATCTTTCAACTCTTTCAACATTTTTTTCATTCCAAGGGACAAGAATCAAAAGGTAGATTCATTGGCTTTGGAGGCCTCATTTTCAAACCTGGATGATATTCAAAGAAAAACATTTTTTCAAATAGAAAGAGTATTTCGACCTTCTGTACCTAATAACCGGGAATATTTACAAGTATTTGAGAATGATGAATTGTTGGAAAAAAATTTGTTCAACGATGATGATGATTAAGAAAATCATATATCTGTTGTTCTGAAGGATTTTATTCAATCTAAGTCTCTTTTTACGAAAAATGATCACACTAAGAATATCCTCGAATAAATTTCACTCTGAAAGGTTCGAGAAATGAGAAAAAACAATATTGGAACTGACAGTTCCCCAAAATATGTCAACTTGGGAGTTGATTGCACCATTGAGGAAGTTGATCAATATGTTGCATTATTTAAAGAATATATTGATGTGTTTGCATGGACTTATGATGATTTGAAAGCTTATGATAAAACAATATTTCAACATATTATTCCTTTGAGAGAAGAAACAAAGTCGTTCAAGAAAAAAATAAGGATGATGAGCCCCAAATTAAAACATCTAGTAAAGGTTGAATTGGAGAAATTAAAGAAGGTTGGAATACTATATCCCATTACGAATTCTGATTGGCTTTAAAACCCCGTGGTAGTAAGAAAGAATACCAGGGAGATTCATATGTGTGCAGATTTCAGGGATCTTAACAAAGAAAGTATAAAGGATAATTATCCTTTACCTAACATGGATTTTCTTCTCCAACAAGTCATGGGATCAGCTTGCATGTCCATGTTAGATGGTTTTTCTGGGTATAATCAAGTTTTGGTTGTTGAGGAAGATAGAACAAAGACAACATTCATAACACCTTGGGAGACATATGCATATGCTAGGATGCCCTTTGGTTTGAAGAATGCAGGGGCCACATTTAAGAGGGCCATGGATCATGCTTTTAAGGGGTTGATAGGAAAACTCATGGCGGATTATCAAGATGACTTAACAATACATTAAAAAACAAGAGGTGATCACATTCATCACATGAGGAAAGTTTTTTACAGGTGCATATTATATGGTGTTTCCCTAAATCCCAAGAAATGTTTATTCATTGTAACTCAAGGGAAACTATTGGGTCATATTGTGTGCAAGGAAGGGATCTATATAGATCCAGAAAGAGTTAAGGATATAAATGAATTGAAGCCCCCATCATATAAAAAAGGAGTTCAATCATTTTTTGGTAAGATCAACTTTGTGCAAAGATTTGTCCCTGACTACACAAGTATTGTAAAGTCAATCAACTTATTGTTGAAAAAGGACCAACGGTTTTAATTGACAACAGATACACAAAAATACTTCAATAATATCAAAAGGGAAATCACTACATCTCCAGTCCTCATTAGTCCAGACTTTCAAAGGGACTTCATTATCTATTCATTTGCTACAGAAAAAAAATGTTGCATATATTCTTACCCAGAGGAATACCAAGGGTGAAGAACTCCCAATTAGCTTCATGACAAAAACCCTGCATGATTATGAATTGGGGTATTAAGAATTGGAAAACCAATCCCTATCTCTTGTGAAATCAGTGGTGCACTTTCAAACTTACATACCAATTTCTCATGTCATTGCTTATGTTCCATCCTCGCCAATAAAGATTATTTTGAATCAACAATTGAGAGAAGGAAAATGGGCTAACTGGTTGGCGAAGATTCAAGAATATGATATTGAAATTAAACCTTTAAAGGCTGTCAAAGGACAAGGTTTATGTAAGCTCATTGCAAACATCGATTCTTTGGATGGAATGATTTCAATTTCAGTAGGAGAACCATTGGATGATTTAGAATGGTATAGAGATATTGTATTCTACTTGAGATATGGGAAATTTCCAGTCACCATGAACCCTAAAGAGTGAAGAACATTGAAGATGAAGTCAAATCAATATGTGTTGATTTTTGATATATTGTTCAAAAGGAACTAGATGGTATATTACTAAGATGTGTTGATGAAAAAAAATCTCAAAAATTAATGAGAGAATTCCATGAAGGAATATGTGGTTGAAAATTTTCACCTACCACTACCACCCATAAGATAATAAGAGCTGGGTTTTATTTCCCATCGATTTTTAGAGGCATATATGCCACAATAAGGAAGTGTGTATCTTGACAACAATTTTAAGGGGAAATTAAGAGATCTTCAATGCCATTACAACCTATATTTGTAGAAAAACCATTCTCCCAATGGGGACTTGATTTCATTGGGACAATAAACCCAAAGTCAAGCAAGTGACATACATATATTCTCACCGCTACAGATTATTTTACGAAGTGGCTAGAAGCAGTGGCTTTAGAAAGGGTTGATTCTGAAGAGTTAATTAAGTTTATCAAAGATAATATTTGGTATCCCAGACAAAATCATCACTGATAATGGTTCGATTTTCATTGGTTCAGAATTACATAATTTTGTGGAGAATATGGAATTGTTATGGGGCAGTCAACAAACCATTATCCACAAGGGAATGGTCTTGTAGAATCCACTAATAAGACACTCATTCACATATTGAAAAAAAATTGTTCACAAGAACCAAAGGAATTATTCGTTAAAGTTGACTGATGCATTGTGGGCAAGAAGAACGACTCCAAAAGACAACACTGGGATGTCTCCGTATACATTGGTTTATGGGAAAGAATCAAAATTTCCAATTAGCCTCAAGCTCAATGCTTTGACTTTTGTGGTTAATACAAAAAACAGGAGAGACAATTCACCTCTGAAAAGGAGGATCAACTAGTTGTTGAAATTAGATGAAGAACGAAGTAAATCCCTAAGTAGAACTTCTCAGAGACAACAAAGTATCAAAAAATATTTTGACTAGAATGCAACTATAAAGAATTTTCAGAAGGGAGAACCAGTGTTACTCTGGAACAAAGCTAAGGAGAAACCATCGATGCACACAAAATTTGGAGCACTCTGGATTGGGCCATACATCATCGAAAAGATCCTGGGTTTTAATTCCTATATTCTCAAAGACATGAAGGGTAAAATATTAATGTTTCTTGTTAATGGGAAACATTTGAAAGGTTTATTCACCTAAAACTGTCTCATTTCCCTGTACATAAATTTTATTTTTCATTTTTTCATTTTGTATATTCTTACCTTTGACCCCATATCCCAATGGATGGAAGTGTCTGGTCATAAATATTTTGGATTCTTGACAACCCACAGGGGGTTATCATCTCGCAATTGGAGCTAGTTGTTGAGATCAATTCCTGCTTCTAAAATTTCCCTTCCTTTTCTATTTTCTCAACTTCTTTTTTTCCATTTCTTTTCCCCTGAAATTTCCCTTCCTTATTCCCTTTTCTTTTTTCCTTGTTTTATCTCTTTCTAGTTACCATACTTAGTCACATTTTAGAAATCGTGGGTTCGTGGATTCACGGGTATTCATCCCGATCCATGTTCCTATGTCATGAGTTCGACCGACCACCTTGTTATAATATACTTAACCATTTTGCAACTTCTGGGTTCATGGGTTCAAGCGTTCATCTTCCAAGTTCCACGATCTCCACTTTACACCCAAAAGGCCTACGATCTACATTATGAACGCCAGACTTGTCGTGGGTACCAAGCCCCTACGTATTTCATTTTTCATGTATCCAAGTCCGATTGACCGCTTTGCAGCACTTAGATTATTTTTTATCGCTCATAACCGCGGATTCGTGGGTTCCTGGATTGGTGGGTTCACAAAAGGCTCCATATTCAAAATTTCTCTTGTCCATCCCCACCATCTTCGTG
Organism: Picea mariana; assembly: GCA_032191745.1. Taxonomy (NCBI): domain Eukaryota; kingdom Viridiplantae; phylum Streptophyta; class Pinopsida; order Pinales; family Pinaceae; genus Picea; species Picea mariana. Next base: position 6,649 of record JASDQU010032312.1, on the reverse strand, counting down.
CTTTTCCCAATATGCATTAAATGTGGTTTAATGTTAATAACTAATCATGCAGGCTCTAAAACGATTGCCATTAATAAGTGAAGGGCTCAAGGATATTTTTCATTAAATTGCATGAAAGCACGATTTTCCAAAGGTCATATTATTGTCATCTCTCCAAAAGGATTCATTTCAAGTTATTATCCAGCTGAAAGAACACTCTCATCAACCTATGGAAACAAGATTTAGACAACACTTCTATGGTGATACTTTGAATATTTTTTGTCGTGAAGACTAGAAATTTCAGTGGTCTAGAGCATATTCACATTACTCATCTCCTCTTGCACAAAAACACGTAATATAGACATTCAAAATTGCTCGTGCAGGGTGTGTTCCTAAGGTATTCGAATGTAAGGAATTTTTTTGCATCGTGCGTTGAGAAGTATGTGTCGAGCCAGGGAATTATACAACTCCAAGATCATTCTCTCATTTCCCTTCCACCGCAAGTTTTTTGTAAGGTGTTGAAGCTCACAGAGCTAACACTTACCTTCAAAGGAGAAGACTACAAATATTTTCTGAAGAAACATGACAATGGCCTAGATATCTTGCCTGAGTATTTGGAGAATCCCGCATCTATTCTAGAAGACATAACCAGGATTCAAGTCGACTCTTTTAAAAACCCCTTTCGGGAAATCACTTGGTTGTTTACTAGGTTGACAGATCATGAAATCATTGCTACCATTTCTCATGATCCTTTATATTTTATATTTTACAATTAAAGAATAGACTATCCCAATTGTCACATTACAAAAGGGACAAGAAATTCTTTATGGCTTCCTATTTGGTATTTGCGATAGTGTATTGTTGTCAATTTCCAAAATTGACTATATGTAAGAGGATGAACTATGAAATAGATCTAGTTACCTTATGGTATCAGGCATTGTGGAGACACAAGAATTCTCTGTATTTTTATGAAGTTTACAATGATTTCATTTTAGTCTTCAAAGGACTGTTGTTTTTTAAAAATACCCCCAGGATATTTGACCAGGTTAAAAAATTCTTGGAGAAAAGGGGAACGATAGAATAGATGGAAAATCACAGTGTCATCAGGATTTTCTGTTCCAAAGAAAATCCTTGTTTTCTTTCATATCATGTATCTGATAAATTTTTTATTACAAAAGTGGCAAGGCAATAAAATTTATGGCTGCATTTTTTCCACGAAAAAAGGAAAAATAAATTCATCCCCTTGCCATGGAAAATTGGATATTTCATATTCAGAAACATAAATAAAATTGATGAGTTTGTGAATCAATTCAACAATGTAAATTTTAAATATGCTGAAAATATAAAGGGTTTGAACCTAACCGAATCTTTGTGGAACATATGATATCAATAGGATTCAACAACTCGTTCATTCATACTATCTTGAATGAAGAAGAAGATAACAACCAAGGCACTCATGTACACAATGTTGGTGACTTGGAAACAATACTTAGTACTAACGATTTTTACAAGAAAAAAGGAAAGGGTCCCAATGAAAGGAGCGTCTGGTCTCTAGTTGTTAATCTTAAAACTACCACTTCCTAGAGAAATGCTCCAACGACTCACCCAACTAAGAAAATTACCAACAATAGTTCAAGCAACGGAGGAAAGAAGAATCCCCCCCCTGGAAAAATCGAGATCTCACATAAGATCCCTCTAAGCAAAAAGAGGAAGAATGTAGTGCAAGTAGAAGAAGACAATCTCATAGAAAATGACATCAATAGCTTCTCTCTTGAAGACATGGAGATTGAGGTTGATATTGAGAAAATGTTTCCCACAATTGATCAACCGAGAAATATGGCCCAACAAAATTCATCATTAGAAATCATTGAGAATGAGACCTTCAATGAAGAAGAGCCATTTACTTTCCAAAGTGTTGTCTTTGAAAATGAATCTAAAAAATTGATTATATAAAAAGGTGATCAAAAAAATAAGAAGGAAAAATATCGCTCATAGGTTGACCTAAAAGATATGCGGTCGTCCCAAATCTCTAAAATCCATAGATCAACTAGGGATTTTCTTAATGATTCTATTGGTGGTCTAGAAGCAGAAAACACTAAATTAAAAGAAAGGAGTATAGAGTTGGAAGATGCCTTAATTCCTCTTCCAATTCTTGCCAGTCCTTTGTAAATGGTCAAACCTACCACAACCGTTGTTAAGTTGAAAGGATCTTCAAGCCTACTCACATCAGTCAGGATTTATGTAGAAAGAAATATTAAGAAGAGAATGTCATTAATAACAAAAGCATGGGAGGTTTCAAAAAATATTGTCTCTTTTGGCTCAAGGGAACATGCCTTCCATGAATATCTGCAAGCTTATCTAAACAAAAATAAGGTTTCTACATTGATGATGTATTACCCTTTGGAATCAAAGTATCTAACATGATGGAACTGAGAAGAAGAGAGGAAGATATGCCTTCCTCAAGTCAAATAAAACAACTAAATGCTTGCTGGAAGGAAAAGATTAAAAATTTGAATAACATTGTTCAAGCATGCAGCCAAGCCATACTAAAAAAGGAAGAATTGTTCAAGAGACTCACGGAGATAGACCTAGCAGGAGGTAATAATGAAGAACAAGACCCAAAATTAATTCTCAACTCAATGTTCCTAACAAAGAAACAATTTGATGAACAAATTGAGATATTTAAAGGGTTATCAGTCGAAACTTTTTATTGCATACTCGAATATAATGAAGATGACATAGACAATTGGCTAGTGGATTATTCCATGAAAAATCAAGATATTGAGGAAGGAATACATGGTATTTCCCTTGAATTAAGAGACTTGGAAGGTGATTTATTCAACATTAAAACACAACCTGAGATAAACGTCGCACCAATGAAAAACTATATTGAAGAAAGGTTCAAAAAAGAAATTAACAAATTGACCAACGAAGGGAAAGAAACAGTTGAGACGGTTCCTGTAACTATCAATGAAGACAATAAAATAACAACAACAAGAAAGTGAATACATGAGAGACCATCATAGTAAGTTTATGTTGATCACATCTTGCTTTCTTTATCAGTTCTTTCATCCAGTTACTCCACTTCTTTGACTAGAAATGTTTAACTGAAGTCTGATAACTTATCCTTGTCTTCTTTCCAGGTCTTGTTTTTCTATCATCACCCACCATTCTCCTTCTACAAGCTTACTTCTTGTTTATATTTTCTTTATGGTCTGCGGGAGCCCTAATCCCAGTCCTAAGTGTTATCACTGAAAATTTGTCTGCAACATTGCACGCAAATGGTAATAGAAATACAACAATGCCAAACAACTATTAGTTCACTTGTAGTACCAAAATGCATTTCCAAGAGGGAAAAACTATACAATTGCGAAAAAATTGACATGCGCTAACTCATTGAATATTGCCTTGAAGAAATGCTATAAATGGAGGCCATGGGTGCACTAAGAAATTAATATTTTCATAGTATTTTTATGCTGCCTCAATCCTCCCTTGAGAATCCTATTTTCTCCTTGGAGAATTCTAGCAAAATTCCAATAGACCATTCCACTCACCTCTTGAGGGAATAGACATTGATTTCTTCATCATTTTCTTTATTTTCTACCATTGTAAGAAGAGCTCTCCATTAGGGAACTCAAGAGACCTCCCAAGGAGGAAGAGGGGACTCATAAGTCCTCATTCCTCTATGGTGTTTTTTCAACTAATATAGTTATCTATTGGTGGCATAATCTTGTTCATTGGTTTATTGTTTATGGTTCTAAAAGTTTCTTATGCATTCTAGTTTTATTTCCTTAGTTTTTTTTAGTTTGTTTACTTGTTTATTTCATTTTCTTGGATTGTTTAACTCATGTAATAACCTCTGTCGTGTCTAGTAGGCCCAACTAGGCATGCAAGTGCCCTTATTTTTCTGACCCAAGTGACGAAACAAACACAACATATTGGTGACCATACTAAGGAAAGGTATCAATTTCCACCCTATTTGGGCTTAGAGAGCACTTATTTTTGATCCATTTGTCTTGAAAGTACCAAAAACAGCCTAGCCTTACCTGTCAAGGGCCAAGTTCTGAGCTAGAGGAGGAAAAATTCACTCAAAATCCCCCCCCCCACCCTCCCGACGCTTATCAGAATGTGCACAGGTATTTCAGCCCACAGACGCGCACTCAACGCACTGTGTGCCCAAAAGGATTATGTTCTCTGCGCACTATGTGCTCAAAAGGATTTTGTTCTCTACGCACTGTGTGCCCACTGCTCCTCTGTCTGAACTGTAACCCACTCACATTTCCAGAGTTTCAAAATTGTAAGGATTTTTGTGATAATTTGAAGGCCCCTAGCCTTAAAACTCTTGCTTTCATGCAAATTGTAAATGCACTCCACTTAGAATCTTTTCCCATATGAAAGGTTAGCTAAACATAGGCACTTAGGGGGTAAAAAGAACCATATATTCTCCTCTTTTTCTTTGGTTGCCACATGGATGGCTTTTTTAGTTTGTAAAAGTTAAGTTAAGGTTATTGCTATCACATATAAAAACACTTGCATTGGGACCAGAAATCAACTTTGATCATTGAGTATGCTCTTCTCTCACACCATAGAGCGATCTTGAGAATCAGAAAGGTGGTTAAGGGGACATTTCATCTCCCTTAACAAAAATATTTAGGAAAGGACAAATCCCCCCTAGGGATCCTCTTAGTTTCCTTTTGAAATCATCTTAAATTTGTAAAGGGCCCATACATGCCCACATGTTTCAAACTTAGGATAGTTTCTTGAAATTGATTTCTTAGTTTACATCACTAGGAGAGTTTAAAGATCAAAGTAACGGGCCCATACATGCCCACATGCTTGCAATCTATGATAGTTTTTCAAGCTTTCTTAGTATAACCAACATTAGGGATTTTAAAGGATTGGTAAGGATCCATATTTCCACATGCTAATTCTTTAGGGCTTTTAAAATTCCACAAGGTTGTACCAATGACATTTAGTAAGATAGGTAACAAATATTTGTAAGGACCACATGAAGTCCACATGTTGCAAATTCACACCTAACTTATTAAAATTTGGCACATTTTATCACTTTCTGATCACACACAAAGTCACTCCTCCCTCATATAATTTCCATCTCGAATTGTGGAGGTTGAAGTAGGTTTTCTCCAAAGGAATTCTAAAACATCCCACTATTTCTTGAAGAAATTATCCACACCCACTTAATTGAAACGAGATTGGTTCACACCCCCAATCTCTCAGCCCACCACATCTAAAAAATTTCTAAAAAACTCACCAAGTTTTCCTCCACATGAGGTTCCAAAAGAAATTTTGTAGTCTAGGTAAGATCCCGGGGGTAGGCATCTAAATAACCCCCCGTTATCTGGTTCTCACATTTTTTAAAAATTAGAAGTTGACAAAATAGGGAACTTTAAAATCCTCCAAGTCAAGTGTTCCTACACCATAAGGTAGGGACATACCCTTCAAGGGTTGATGGCTAAGGTTCGTTTGTTCTGTGCATCCCCCCTTGAGTCACCCAACTCTTGGAAGGGATCCAACCCATGACCCATTTCTGAGGCTGAAAATATAAATGTCACACTTTGACCGAGGTACCTAGTGATCAAATTTAGGACATCTGCCCAGGTGGCAATTGTGGGCTACAATTTCTCCTTGATCAAATTTTGTGTGGCTATTGGGAAATATCGCCAACTCTTTCGAGATATGCACCCTCTACCCCTCATTATAACTTATTACTTCATCCTTCACTATTTCCTCTTCCGACGGCTTCAGACCTCACTATTGAGTGCTCTTGGAAGGTCCAGTGATATTTGAGAGGAAGGACGATACGTCTTTTTATGACACAAGCATTTTCTTTATTTGTTCCCCCATGCATAAAAAATCCACCTACCCACATGTATGCTTATTTACAATTGATTTATGTATGATGCTCATTTGATTACATGGAATTGTGAGTTATATTGTGAAGGTCCAAATTATACAAGTCTCTTGTTCATTTATTCCTCTCATCACCATTTTCACACATTCACTTTGCTAGTCGGACATCATATGGGACCCAAAGAATCCTCATCATTCCAGATGCTTGCAGAATCTCCCTCTTATTCTAGGTGGAGTTCCTAGTATTGTCAACTTATCATCTCAACCATATCACACCCCCATGAGTGCCACCATTTTGGGATTAGCTTTGCTTAGTTCCAATTTACTTGGGTCCAACTCCCAAGGCCAACCATCCAGTATCTCTCCTTCACAAGGAGGCGGGGGGGAAACTTCTTCTTAAGGGAGAAGTACAACCCCACCAAATTGTTGGATCATGTTGTCATTGATGCCAATGGTTTGATTACTTGGGAGATTGTTGGATCATATGTCATTGATGTAAATGGTTTGATTTCATTGATGTCATTGATTATATGTCCAAGTGGAAACCAATCGATGCAAATATGAATCATTATTGTCTTATCATGGTTGATAAGGTGCACAAATGGATGAACTCCAAAGTGGTCCCCTTATGGTGAAAGCCCTCATGGGAAGACTCTTTATGGAATGAGTTATCCTAAAAGAACGGTTGGAGGACCCAAGCTTGCATGTGGAATAATTAGATGAATATCATTGAAGTTGTTGGTGAAACTATCCTAGATGGATAGTGCTTGTCATGCCATTTCCGGTGGTATGTGGAATG
>JASDQU010032311.1:9146-22362 GCA_032191745.1 Picea mariana | reverse complement strand
TCTTTGCTGTGATTGGTTTGTGTTGTTGTGATTGGACGACGCAAGAGCATCGTAGCAGAGCGAGGATCAACAGAGATAAGGAGAGATTTCATAAAGTAAGTACATCATCCTTCTTCTCTTGTCCATTCAATACTTTAGAACTAGGGAAAGAGTAGTATTATGTCACAGTTTGTTCTAGATCCAGGTGGATCTGGGGAGATTGGTCTGTGTCCGCACTCACGAATTTATCCTTGAACATCGACAGGACACAATTCTCAGACTCCGCAACAACCTCCTTATGGACAAATGCCAAACCTAACCTATAACCCTCAAAACCCATACGGTTATCCTCCGCTCACACATGCTTCTCAAAACACCTCAAATCCTGCGTACCTTGGTCAAAACCAACCTCATACAAGACGGCCCACTAGTTACAATTATTCACATAACCCAGTGATTTTCCCCACTGGTGTCCCCATGCCACACCAGCATTACCCACAGATTAACCGACAACTACCTTTTCTAGCTACCCTGGACCTTCCAGACTTGTCTCGGTTAACGAATGATCCTATTTATCATTCTCTAGTTTGGCCATCTATTCTAGCTAAACTTCCTTCCGATATCCAAAAACTAGACGAAAAGTCCAGAGAACACCCAAACAACCACGTGATGAATTTCCATTTGTGGTGTTCATCCAACTCCCTCATGGATGATTCTATTCGTTTGTTTCGTTTCCAACGAACACTTACGGGTTCCGCAGTGAAATGGTATATTGAATTACTGCGTGCATCTTTTCACGATTTCAACTCTCTTTCCATGTCTTTCATCACGTACTTCCAACTACCCATTCGATACGAGATGGGTACTGAACTATTAACCTCCCTTCGTCAGACAACGTCCATACATATCTCCCATCATATCCATGAATGGAGATGACGACGAAGGCTAATCAAAGCGGTCATTCCTGATCAATTGTTAGCAGAATGGTTCACTAAATCATTGCTACCCCATATTTCTCGTGATGTTGCCATGGGTGGTGTAGTCACTGAGGAAGAAGCCATTGCTCGAGCTCAGTACTTAGACTTAGTCTATTCACAATCCGGTACTCTGTATGAGTTGATACCAAATGCTACCCGTGCCATTAACAATCCATCCAAATCATCGTCTTCTTCCCATGCAGATGGAGTTATTGGCTCCATCAAAACCCAATCTACTACCGAGTCGGCTGGAACGATTCAGCGGCCCACTTCGTCAGCCGCTCCGAGACCGACTACACCCTCTTCTAGCCCCCCTCAAACTCAGGTCTCTGATGTGAATGCGGTCCAATTGACCCCTTCACAACAACCTGGGGGAAAGAAGAAAGCGAGAAACAAACCAAAGAAAAACAATAAAGAACAAAAAAAAAATCAACCACAAACCCCCGCTGCCAAAAAACAAAAACAACATAAACTGAAATTCCCATGTCTCATTTGTGGTGACGATCACTACACCCGAGACTATCCACATCGTGATGAAGTGGCCAAGCTTTTTAAGGGAAATTCACAACCCATTGTGCTTACTCAACCTTTTCCACAACAGAAATCTTTGGTTTCTCAAACCCCCACTGTTGATGGCAGTTCCAACCCACCCCATGATGAGGCCTCAAAAAATTCCCACATTTACATGTTCAACGGGGTTAACCTAACCACTCGCTCTGCAACATATGATGCACCAGTTAGACCTGATAAACCGAAAACTACTAATGGTTCTGTATCGGAGCCCTTACCATCTTCCGTTAATCCTCCGTATGTTAGTCCTCCATCTGGGCCACTTCAGATTGAGAAACCTTCATTTGACTCGATCTTATGGCCTCCTAAGAGAACCATCCAAAAGTCTACCTTTAATCCTAATTCACGGGCTGCCCAAAACTACAACATTGTAGAAGATTTGGCCCAAACACCGTATGTTATGTCCACCTTGGAAGTTCTACAACACTATCCCAGTCAACGTAGAATTCTCTTAGCTACTATTGGTGCTTTTGACCCTGATTCATCAAATAATCTCATGTTTAATCTGGATGATCATCAACCACGACTCTCCCACCAACTAGCTTTCCAAATCGATGTTGTTGTTCACAATCAAGAAATTCACCTAACTATCTTGGATGAGGGAGCCTCTACTTGTGTCATGTCCTTAGCTTGTTGGAAGGGCTTAAAATCGCCTACCCTTAACAAATCCGCTACGATGTTACGTGCTTTCAATGGACGAGGTTTTCATCCTCATGGATTATTACAATACTTAGCCGTTCAGTTGGGCGGAAAAACTGTTACCATTGATGTCGAGGTGGTCGATGCTCCCCTCTATTACGACATACTACTTGGAAGAAGTTGGTTCTACGCTATGACTCCAGTCGCCTCATCGGTGTTTCGATGTGTACAATTCCCCCATCAAGGCAAAATTGTCACCATCGACCAGCTTGATTTCTGTACACCTGACACTCGCATCCCTTCTACCAACAACATTCCCTTTTTGGGAGACAACCCAGTTACGTATGAAAGAGTTGGTGTTGTCTTACTGAAATATTCTATCCTTATGGGTACTTTCACTACACCACTTCCACCTACCGCGCATCATATTTCTGTCGTCAATATGATCTCGACTATGCCTTATCAATCCTTGGAATCATCTCACACTTGGGTTGTACCTAGTCCTCTGGAATTCGATGTGTTCAGTGACACTATGCCACTTAACCCAGCCGAGGCCACATACGTAGCTATTCAATATGCCTCTCCCTCTTTGGATAATCCACATTTATTGACACTGGATGCAAACTCGGTGCCCTCATGGTTGGATTCCCTGTCGTCTGTCGTTGATTAAATTTCCCAGATTTTTCCTTCTGACGAATCTATTATGGAAATGCTTAGCATTGACGATCTGACTTGGGATGATAACCATCACCGATCCTCATTTCTTCCCCCTTGTGAAGAAATTTGGGCAAATACACCATCTATCTCCCCTCCTGGTGTTGATTTTTCATCATCTCCCTTGCTTTCAACTTCCGATGATTTGGATTTGATATTTGACATGGTGATTTCTTCGGTCGGATTATTAGAGCCTGATCTCCTTACTCCTATTGCAACCCTCGACATGTGTTCCTTCCATAGTGATTCTCTTCCATTCGAAGAAGATCTCTTGGAAGCCATGACCAAGTTTTGTCCCTTGACATGGTATCCTTCCAGAGCATTATCCTCTTGGAAGCCATGATCAAGAAGCAACCACGAGCATAGTTTCTCTTCTCTATGGCAAGCTCGTTAAAAAATGAAACAGAGGTCACGAGCATTGTTTCTCTTCTCTGTAGCAAGCTCGTTAAAAAATGAAATAGAGGCTTTGAGCATAGTTTTCTTCTCTGTAGCAAGCTTGTTAAAAAATGAAACAACAATCTGGGGATCAAACCTGGAACCTTCAACATAGTTCTTTTCCTTTGTCAAGCTCATTAAAAAATGAAACAATCACCTCTCCCTTCAAGTTGATTCTTTCGCCAGATCTCGCAGATGTCGAGTCGAGTCTTTCATCAGGTCTCGTTTTTGAACCCTCATTTCATCCACCTGTATCCTTTTTCTCCATCTAGCACAAAAATTGGTGACAACCTCAAAGTCGGTGAATGAATTCAAGCTTGGGGGCATGTCTCCAGCCTTTGATGATCATTATGGAGCTAATCCAATAGCATTCAAGATGGGTTCATACCGAGATTAGTCTTTGTTCTTTCTCATGCTCGTAAATACATGAGAATGCAATCGGGTAAACTTTTATCTCTTTTTCGGACCCGTACGGATACACGAACACATAAAAAAGGAACCCCCTGGAGTCTACTTTAAACCCTTTTCAGACTTTCTAAATATGAAAAGATTGTCAAGTGACCTTTCTTCGTTTCACACTCGTTAAAAGGTCAGAAAGGGCATCTTTCGAGCGATAGTTTATCTCTTTTTCGGTCTCGTTAGACTACTGTACGAAAAAGGAACTGAGAGAGTTCTCTTTTGAGTGTTTTTCCAAACTCTATAATCCCAAAAAACCTTCGAGTTTTCTGTCTTTGGACTTGTTAAAACACATGTCGACAGGCCCATATGGGACCGATCCCTTACTTCTTCCGGTTCTTTAAACAAAGGAAGAGGAACTTACCGAAGGTGAGTTATATCGAGCATGTGTTATCCTGCTCGAGCTCATTAAATCAAAAAGAGGTACTCGTCTATCTAGATGGGGGAAAAAAGTTAAAGGAGCAAGCCAAGCAGTATCTTAAGAACATTGTCCAACAATTCTTAGAGTCACCCTTGAATATGACACTTTGTCACTTGCATACATCATAATCCGTTGAACCTCTGCACTGAGCCAATCCTTTGAGTTCCTTTCACTCCTTTGGGTCACCCAACGCAAGTCACAGTATCCACTGCATAGTTTTGGTCCATGTCATGTTTTGTTGTTGTGCCTCAGTGTTCAGGGGAAGTATCCGCCTCTAGAGTCAGCCATCCCAAATATCTTGCCTCAAAACCCATGTTAGTCCCTATTATTTTGACCTACCAATTACATCTCTATATCCATTTCGTGTCGTTGATGGGGGATACATCAAGGCCCTCCCTTGACGAGTCTATTCCTGTCGACTTTAACACGTTATCCGGGGATCAGATTTAGAAACCAGTTGGTACTTTGGGACCTGCATGCCTCAATGGCAGGCCTCCTCACATTCGAAAGTAGGTTTACATTATTGACCTCTGATCAGATGATTCCACGGATGTTTGACCTCAGCTCATCTATTCACATTCACTGGAATGTACTAAGGTACCTTGGGAATCATTGACACTAATGGTGATCTCCCTCGCACTTGTTAACGATTCACACCATTGACCGGTAATTGAGTGGTTTCTGCCATATTCGACATCAAAAAATATATTCACATGGTTAGATTCGTACCATATTGGGATTGGTAAGAAGACCCTGGGTTGAGAAATCACTTTGATATGCTCTTTTCCTAGGTTGTGAAGGAGTTCTATTGGACAAATGACACATATACTATTACATAGATCCACTTTGTATTGGTCGTGGCTATGTCTTGTCATCTCATAGATCCACTGTGTATTCTTCATGGCTACGATCAGTCCGATTCATCAGAGTATAGATCCACATTGTATCTTTAGTGGCTATACCTTCTTATCAATACAATTATGGATCCACAGTGTATTTTATGGCGGCCATATCTTGCAAGTCTTGATCACCCAAGCATAGGTATGCCTACCTTGGGATTTGAAATATGTCATGATATTTGTTGGATGTTTGTGTGTAGCTTCCATCAGGTTCTTCGAGTCTATACCCTTGTTTGAACGTCTACAAAGAATTTCAGTTATCAGTCCGCATCTTCTAACTTCATACTTTGGGGGGCAATCTGTTACACATCAAAATTACTCAACTGGATAAGTGTCGAATGTTCCTCTCAATTGTTGTAAGTGTCGCATCTTCCTTACAACCTTCGCAAGTGTCGCAAGTTGTTCATAAGTGTCGCAAACGTTGTTCAATCATACTGCCATAACAACGACACTAAGGAGACACTTAAAACATCTCATACACTTAATTTGGAGAAGGGGAATTGGTTAGGTGAAGTCAAAGAACACTTATCACCTAAGAAGAGCTCTTAGACAAAGGTTCTGAGGGTGAGCGCTCCCCTACATCAACCTTAGGAGTGCTGGCGCTCCCCTATAAGGCCTCAGGGAGCATTATAACACTTGTCTTCCCCTCTGAAGGAGCACTATCCACCTTTGGATCTCTGGCGCTTCCCTCAAGCTTCCTAGGGAGCGCTACAACGCTCTGATGCCCCTTTTGAGGGAGCGCTGCCTAATCTGAGGCAGTAGTTGGCCCGTTGAGGAGAATAAGGGGAGGATCCTTCAATTTTATAAGGCAATTGCATTTGAATTCTTGGTTCCATTAAAATATCCCTAATCTAAGGAGGAAGTTCCTCAACTTGTTCTAAAGATAACTCAATAGGTTAAGCTCCTCTTAACCTATATAAGCAATCTCTATGATGGTGAAAAGGGGAGAGAATTGCTAGCATCAAACCTATGATCTCATAGGGAACACACAGTCAGTCAAAGGAGAAGTGATCAGTGAAGATGCTATCATCCAGGTTGTGGATATTTCGAGAAAGGGTTAGACAAAGGGGACTTGAAGAAGCTGTCACATTCACATCTATGATTGTAAGTATTGTTGTCATTATTCTCATCAATATGACATGCTTGGCCTGTTTCTTTCTAGTTTGTGTCTGATCTCACATGAACCTATCATCGATAGATAGATCTGTTTTCAAGTTAACATCAATAAAGTAGGAAGTGGTCTTACTTTGTTTGTCTACAGGACTCAGTGAGGAGCAAGAGTTCGGAGCTCGATTTGGAGCGTGTAGGGACAAACATCTATAAAAAGGTATTGTTGTTCTCCTTCCTTCCCATGTGCTAGTTTGTATGGATTTGAAAGGAAGTCAATGTCCACATTAAGCACTTTCTGTCTTAGAGTAGGGTCTATCTCTTTGAGGCAATCTACCTGTCCGCAGGGAGATTTTCCTACAACACCCCTGAATGGAAAAATTCACTGTGTAATGTCTTACTGAAAAACTCTTTTCTGGCAATTTTTTTTTTTTAAAGTGTTGTTGTAAATTTGTTTCCGGAAATTTTCCTTTGTAAATTTGTTACTGAAAAACTCTTGCTTGGCAATTTCGTTTTGTAAATTGTTACTATAAATTTTTTTCTGGCAATTTGCCTTGGTAAATTTTCTACTGAAAAAAAAATTTGTGGCAATTTCCTTTTTGTAAAGTGTTGTTGTAAATTTGTTACTGAAAAAATCTTTCCTGGAAATTTCATATCTGTAAATGGTTACTGTGAAATCTGTTTCTGGCAATTTTGTTTTGGTAAATTGTTACTGAAAAAATTGTTTTTGGAAAATTAGTTTCTGCATGCTCTTGGGTAATGACCATTTAAACTCAGTGACTTCATCTTTGATGGAGAATTCAACCCTGAGCCATTATCAATTAAAGGCAAGATTCAACCTGTGTGCTCCTCTCTTGTTCTGGCAAGTGTCTTAGCCATCCATTCATTCATACAACCCCGTTTTATCAAGCTCACCCACTTCCCTACATTTGGTGGGCGTTCCTTTCTGCGTTTTTACCTTGTGATGACTGTGTTTCTACAACAACGTTTTTCGTTTTCCCCTTGGTGTAATGTAATGCCTTACATTCATGGTAAATTCACCATTACTTACATTGCCACCTCTCACCTTTGGGATAGCCATTATGGGGTTCTATTACATTCAGTTTTACCTCTAAATTTTACCACCTCGTAGTAATTCTCCCTCCCTGCACATGTCAGTAACCTCATTTTGTTATGGAAAAAAAAAAAAAGATTCTGACTAAGTGACAGTGTGAAGGGCGGTAGATTTTATTGGTTAAGTAGAATGACAATTGGAATGACAAGAATTTTTGCAGTAAGTTCTAAAAATGGAAGTTGACGATTGTTTCCCTTAGATCAATTATGTAACTACAAACTTGAAATGCTTTTTCTATTATGATCCTATCTGTTCCTTAGTTTACGTATCGCTATTGCCTTGAGATATAACGATATAAATCATAGTTTAGTTGTCATCTCAGATTTAGATTTCCTTACTTATAAGTGAAAAATTTGAATGACTTAATAGAGAACCTATTCCTGCTATCTTCATTAGTAATTGTTCACTAATTAACTACACACTACAACCGAGAGTCATGGTTATTTCATCCTTTAACTGTTCGTGGATTGATTTGTTATTTAAGAAAAAAAACAAAAAAAAATAAAAAATTGAAAAAGAATTATTTAAGAAATTCATTGTCCCTCAATCTCTATTGTTAAAAAGGGGGTGCTCAAAAATAGGTGGTGGTTATAAATAGAAAATAAAAGTTTGAACATTCAAAATCTTTCCCACCTTACTATAAAATATAAAATATAAAAAGATGAAATATAAAATATTTCTTTTAATGAAACATTGTTTCCAAAACAATTGGGAGCTTAGAATATTGTTTTTATTTTCGTCTTTGTAATTCCTTATCTTGGAATGTAGATAACTTGGGAAATGAACAATTATCGCAACAACTGAATGGATTGGTGTTAGGCTGTTGGATATGAACTGATTTATTAATAGTTTTCTATTAACAAAATTTTATATTAATACTGTTAAAGTTGTTAGATATGATTAACGGTTCTTGTAGTTTGTATTTATTGATTCATTTAGATTCTTAAAACTAGATGAGAATTATAATGATTTTGATTAATGTTGGTAGATAATGTTGAATTGTAAATTTTAGAGTTGTGATTATTGAGTAATCTAGATTTGTTAGGTTAGATGTGAAATTTATGTTAAATGGATATATAATTATCACCTATTGCTAACTCAGACACGCTCATTTGATTCGTAATCCATGTTAAGCTCGGTTGGCAAATATTGTCTAATGGAATTGAGACTAGTTTTTGGGTCTACTTTGAAGGCCTATTTAAATCATTAATTTGACCTTTAGCGTTGAGTAATGATAGGTGTTGACGAAGTCATTTTTTTTAGTTTGCGCTTCCTGTTAAGGGTGTGGTTGTTCATTCAATTAATTTTGTACTGGGTTGTAAACTTTTTATGTGCTTGGTCTGCTTGTGTCGGGCGGGATGTAGATGCCTCATTGTTCCTTAGAACAGTTGCCAGCCCTGAGACCTTAAATTGTCAAAATCGATGGGAACCTGGGCTTGAGCATTGCTTATGTGTCCTGGAGGTCCTAACCATTGCAGGGTAGGACAGTCGGGTAGTATGTCTTGTATTTTCCAGTTGATTGCCATTCATTGCTTCCAGATGCTTGATGTGTGTCTTAGGTCGTCATGTTGTTGTTGCAATTGCATGCGTCATGACCATCATCATGCTACGACGCATATTATAATGTCTTTAATACCCTTGTTCACACGCACACACACAAAAAAATTTGCACTTGCTTTGAGAGGTTGATGTCGTGACCAACGAGAGGTTTGTTACATATGGTATCAGAGCCAAGTTCAACCCACGACTTGGGATCACTATGGGTTTCGTTGATATAATTGATTATACTATTGCTAATCGAGTTGTCTTGTGTGCGTGCAAGTAATCATGGTTAGAGGATGCCACGGAGGTAGACGAAAAGGTGCAAGGGGAGGAGGTGATGCCTCTAGTAGCATCCACGCCTAAGGTGCCTAGTCCCCTGGGAGACGAGCAGGTTCTTGGACAAGAGAAGATAGCAGTTGGAGATGTTGTCGAAATGATGAGATCTTTTCAGTGCATGTCTGAGGCACTTATCAGTCGTTTGGACAGAGATGAGGCCAAGGCGTCGAAACCCATTGAGGTTCCACAATGTGCACCATCTGGTACGGGTAGCATTCATTTTGAATTCGAGAAGGTAAAATTTTTTGAGTTCTTTGGTGCCCCAGATGGTGCAGTTGTCAAGGCATGGTTGGAGAACATGGCAATGCGATTTTCACTTCATGATTATACCTCCAACATGAAGGTCCGCATGGGGGTCTTTCAACTGAAGGGGAGCGCTCTTCTATGGTGGAAGACACTCCTACCATAGCTAAACATGGTCATCAAAGAGCTATCATGGGAGTTGTTTGAGGAACCGTTTTGAGAGAGGTACCTTTCAGAGGAATTCATTGAGTGTCAGCTCAATGAGTTTAATGCCTTATGACAGGGAGGTCGTATGGTGCTCGAGTACGAGGCCTATTTTATGGAGCTGCTCTGATATGCTCCACACCTTAACACTGAGAAACTTAAGGTCAATAGGTTCGTGCTCAGTCTTAATGGTAGCCTGTGTGCAAAGGTTAGGATTTTGATGTCTAAAACCTTGCATGATGTTGTCCAGAAGGCCCTCATAGCAGAAGAGGAGATTATCAGCGGGGGTCAGACCAGGACCGTAGCGAGACCAACAGGGAAGGTTTCATCTAGATAACAACAACATTAGACACTAGTCAGACACACGCTGAGATATCTTGGCTTCAAGAGGGGATCCACTTTCACTACATTGTGGTGATCGACACCTTAGCAGCGGACACCTTATCGGGGACCACAACATCAACAATAGCATCACTCGCAGTAGTAGGTGTTTAGGAATATTCAGGATAATAGACCAAGGTTCCAGGCCGATGGGTTGTCATTTTCTACTTCGGGTGCCAGGACTACTAGGCCAAAGAAGGGGTGTTGGACATGTGGGGAGCCACACTACCAACATGACTGCCCTGTGGAGAGGACCAGAGCATATGGATCAGCCAAACCCACTACCATGGGAGATATGGGCAAGGCCCATCGGATTCATGTGGTGGTGAATAAATTCCAAGCATAGCATCAGTCGACTATGCTCGAGACAACAGGTACCATCACTGACCAGACCCTTAGTATTTTTATAGATCCTGGTGCTACCAAGAGTTTCATTTCCGGTGCAGCACTAAAATGGATTAAGGTAAAGGAAGTCGAATAGGATGAGTTTAGATTTGTGGAGATGGCTTCAGGAGCCAAACAGAAGGTTGGAGGAAAGGTTATAGGCTGTGTCCTTAACCTAGGAAAGTTTGTCACCAGGACCAACCTATACGTCACGATCCTAGGATCATATGATGTCATGATTGGTATGGACTGGTTGGAATCGCATGAGGCGATACTCAACTGTAAGAAAAAATGGTTGAGCTTGGTCGATAACGAGGGACAAAGATGTGTGATTGTAGGATGGAACCAGGGAGTTTCCCTGAGGTTCATCTCTTCCTTACAACTACGGAAGAGTATGCACAAGGGGTGGAATCTTTATGCGATCCTTGTGTTAAACGAGAATGGAGTAGCAGAAGGTCTAGAACACCTTTTGGTGGTGAGAGAGTTTGCGGATGTATTTCTGTAGGAGCTACCTAGGATGTCGCCAGAGAGGGAATTGGAGTTTACCATAGACCTAAAACCAGGGACTAAACCGATAGCATGAACACCTTATCGGATGTCAACCCTGGAGTTACAAGAGGTGAAAATGCAACTGAAGGAGTTGTTGGACTTGGGATTGATACATCCTAGTGTGTCACCGTGGGGTGCACCTAATATTTTCATATGAAAGAATGATGGATCATGGAGGCTTTGCATTGACTACCATCAACTAAACAAGGCCACGATCAAGAATCAATATCGATTGCCTAGAATTGATGACCTGTTCGATCAAATGAATGGTGCGACGGTGTTCTCCAAGATTGATTTGTAATCAGGGTATCACCTGTTATAGATCAATGATGATGACGTCCCTAATACCTCCTTTAAGATGAGGTTCAGACATTACGAGTTTACTATTTTACCCTTTTGACTAAAAAACGCCCCAGGGGTATTTATGAGTTTGATGAACGGGGTGTTCCGCGAGTGCTTGGACAAGTTCATCCAAGTATTCATTGACGGTATTTTGATTTAGTCTCGGATGACGGAGGAGCATGATGAGCACTTGCGCTTGGTACTAGAGTGTTTGTGAGAGCACAAATTCTATGGGAAGTTGTCCAAATGCTCATTTTATCAATCGAGGATTCACTACTTGGGGCATGTCATCTCCGGTGAAGGCATCACCGTGGATCTAGCAAAGGTCGAGGCTATTATGGAATGGCCTGCACTGACAAATGTCTCAGAAGTGTGTAGCTTCATGGGTTTAGCAGGATACTATCGATGGTTCATCAAGAGGTTTTCGAAGATAGAAAATCCGATCATGGAATTGCAGAAGAAAAAAAAGAAGTTTGTTTGGACCGAGAAATGTTGACAACAACACCAAGGAAATGCTGACAACAACACCAATACTAAAGGTCCCTGACATGGATGCGTATTTCTTGGTATGCATACATCCAAGGAAGGCTTAGGTAGAGTCTTGATGCAAGAGAGATGAGTGATCACTTACATTTCGAGGAAACTGAGAAGGCATGGGGATAACTACGCGACACACGATTTGGAGTTATTAGCCATCATATATGCCTTGAAGGTTTGGAGACACTACCTTGTTGGACAAAAATTTGAACTAAAGACTGACCATTGCGGACTACAACACGTATTTATGGAAAGTGACCTAAACGCACGATGTCGACATTGGTTGGAATTGCTTAGCGAGTACGAATTCGAGATTACTTACATAAAAGGAACAGTGAACCAAGTGGTGGATGCATTGAGTCAGAGGCCGCACATCTTTTCGGTACAGCCTCTTCAGATGAATCTACATGAAAGGATTCTAACTTTACAGCGTGACAATGACTGGGACAAAGAGGTCGAGGGTTTTATCGGACAAAACACAATGGTGGTACCATGATTTGAGGGTTTTTCATTTGATAGTGATGGCTTATTAAATTTTAAAGGTCGGATCTACGTACCGCCCAACGATGAGTTGAGAATGTTGATCCTAAGCGAGGCTCATAGAGTGGTATATATGGCTCATCCTGTAGTCATTAAGATGAGGGTAGACCTTAAACCCTTATTCTTCTGGAAGGGAATGAAGGCCGACATAGTCAACTATGTGGCCATATGTCTAGAATGTCAGCAAGTAAGAGCTAAATATAGACACCCAACAAGATTACTAGAACCACATGCCATTCCATAATCAAAATGGGAGTTTATTTCGATGGATTTTATTATTGGATTGCCACTGATGCCAAGGAGACATGACTCAATTTGCATAGTAGTAGACACTCTGATGAAGAGTGCTCACTTTATTCCTGTGCGTACGATGTATCAGGCACCTGACATAGATAAATTTTTCATCAGTGAGATTGTGAGGCTGCATGGCGTGCCTAAGAGGATTATATCTGATCAAGGATCGGTGTTTACTAGATGATTTTGGATGAGTTTCCAGGAGGCCTTGGGAACCCAAGTTAACTTTAGTACTGTGTATCACCTAGATATTGATGGGAAGACCAAACAAATGAATCAAATCTTGGAATACATGTTGCGCATGTACGTGATGTACCAACAAAAGTGTTGGGTGGAATTCTTGCCACTACTAGAGTTCACTTACAACAACAGTTACCAGAGAACCATTAAGATGGCACCTTTTGAGTTTCTTTACGAGCGACCATGTTGGACTCCTTTGAGTTGGGATCAGCTTGAGGATAGGGTCCTGGTGGCAACATAAGTGGTCCAAGAAATGGAAGAGAAAATGAAGACAATAAGACAAAGGATAAAAGAAGTGCAGGATCGATAGAAG
>JASDQU010032310.1:0-13873 GCA_032191745.1 Picea mariana | reverse complement strand
TATAGATCAATAAAATCAGAATGATCCTATCTGGATCATGGAGGAAGGTGAAGATCCTGAAAAGTTCCAGGATAGATCGCAAGTCACTGAATGCTTGTGCTTAAAAACATTCAGATCCATAGAGGTCTAATACCTTTAGAGAGATTGTTTGACCAAGATGATATACCCTTAAAATCTACCTTACGACCTCAGCCCGAAGAGGTTGAAGACTGCAATATATGAATGAAAGAAGATCCTAAGCTAGTCAAGATATATAAATACCTCCCAGCCCAGGTGAAGAATAAATATGCTGAGTTGCTTAAACAATATAAATATTTATTTACATGGTCCTATGATGATTTAAAAACTTATGATACCTCTGTAATTGAACATAAGATTCATTTGAAGCATGGTATCAAACCTTTCAGGCAAAAGATGAGACAGATAAATCCTATCCTCTTACCCGTAATAGAAAGAGAGGTCAAGAAGCTTCTCGATGCAAAGATTATCGTTCCACTTAGGTATTCTCAATGGGTAGCAAATTTGGCACCCGTCAGGAAGAAAAGTGGAGAAATAAGGCTTTGCGTGGATTTCGGGAATTTAAGCCGATCATCCCTGAAGGATAACTACCCACTGCCAAAAATGGATCATGTCCTAAAAAAATTAGTTTGATCTAACAGAATGTTGATGATTGATGGTTTCTCAGGTTATAACCAAATTGCTGTCCATGAAGATGATAAAGAAAAAACTGCATTCACTACTCCGTGGGGAAATTTAATGTATGATAAAATGTCGTTTGGTTTGATGAATGCAACGGAACTTTCCAAAGAGCAATGTATATAGCTTTCATTGGTGAGAGAGATAAATTTGTGGTCATTTACTTGGATGATCTAACAATCTTCTCCAATTCTAATGCAGAACATCTAGTTCATCTCAAACAAACCTTCGAGAAATGAAGAAAATTTGGTTTGTCTCTTAACCCTAAGAAGTATCATTTTTCTATGAAATAAGGGAAGCTTATGGGGCATATAGTTTTGAAGGACAGAACCAAGGTTGACCCCAAGAAATTCAAGGCTATTGACATGATAAAAATTCCTAGAAATAAGAAAGAAATCGAGTCTTTTTTAGGAAAGATAATTTTTTTGAGAAGATTTATCCCTAACTTTGCTGAAATTGTCAAACTAATCACATATATGTTGAAGAAAGATAGTGAAATTAAATGGACTACCGAAGAAAAAACATCATTCGAGCGGGTTAAGAAATCTATAAGAGAAGCTCCAGTGTTATCTAGTTCGGACTATACTAAGGAATTCCTGATCTTTTCTTTTGCATATGAACATACTATCACAACGGTACTCCTCCAAAATAATGAAGAAGGTTCCAAGAAACCGATTCCCTTTTTCAGTAAAAGTCTCAGAGATGCCGAATTAAGATATAATATACTGGAAAAACAAGCCTACATGATGGTGAAAGCTCTCAAATCTTTCAGGACATATGTATTTCATTCTAAAATAATCGCTTATGTACCAACAAGTTCTGTCAAAGATATTTTGGTACAACCAGACAATGATGGTAGGAGAGGTCGGTGGTTAGCCAAAATTCAGGAATTCGATCTTGAAGTAAAACTAACCAAACTAGTCAAAGGTTAGGGCTTGGAAAAATTGTTAGCATAATCGAATTCAGGGCACTCAAGATAAACCACCTGGAATCACACGAATATATCCCAGACATAGAGGAACTTGATGCTCAAACCCCTACAGTCCAGATCGAAGATAAATTTTCTTCCTTCAGTGCTCGAGTGAAATGAATCCATCCAAAGAAAGAACGTTGAAGTTGCACGCTATTAAATACTATATTGTTGAAGGTCAAATGTACTGGAAAGATCCTTTAGGTTTCTTGCTAAGTTGTTTAATAGAACTGGAAGAAGAGAATGTCATAAATGAATTTCATGAAGGAGTGTGTGGAGGACATCATGCCTGGAGGGAAACAACCTATAAGATTCTAAGAGCTGGATATTATTGGCCAAGGTTATTTACTGATGTGAATGCCAAGGTTAGAGCCTGCAACCCTTGCCAACTGTTCTCTGGAAAAAAAAATATCCCCGCACTACCTTTAGTCCCAGTCAAAATAGAGGCTCCTTTTCAACAATGGGGCTTGGACTTCATCGGAGAAATCCATCCACAGTCAAGCGCCCAACATAAATGGATTTTAACTTCTAGCAATTATTTCATGAAATGGGTTGAAGCCATTCCAACTTGGAATGCCACAAATTCGGTAATTATAATTTTTTTGGAAGAGAACATCCTATCCAGATTTGGTTGCCCCGAAAAATAGTTATAGACAATGCTCAAGCTTTCAAATCTATGGCAATGATAATATTTTGTCAAAAATACAACATTGTGCTAGGAAATTCTACAGCCTATTATCCTCAGGGAAATGGGTTGGCCGAATCGTACAAAAAGAGTTTGATGAATATAATCAAGAAAGTATTGACAGAGAATAATAAGGCTTGGCACATTCACCTAAAGTACGCCTTATGGGAAAACCGGATCGACACTAAGAAATCAATAGGCATGTCCCCTTTCCAAATGTTTTATGGTACTGATGTTGTCCTTCCTATCAATCACTCTCTTCTAGTAATGAAGATGTGGCAAGAAGAAAATGGAGAGCCAAATGACGTATCGAGGAGGATAAACCAATTAATTGAAGTCCAGCAAAACAGGGCTGAAGTTGATGATAGACTTCAAAAATACCAATACAATATGAAATCCCTTTTCGATAAAAAAGAGAAAGACAAGGAGTTTCTTCCTGGTGATCTAGTTTTAAAATGGGATGCTAGAAAAGAAGATGTAGGAAAACATGGAAAGTTTTATCATATCTAGTTCGGACCATTCAGGATTGCATCTACACAGGGAAATAATTCATTCCTACTGGAAAATATTGACGGGAAAACTTTTGATGCCCCTATCAATGGGCGTTATCTAAAACATTTTATGCAATAATCATGTTTCACATTACCATTGTATATACGGGTTTGGTTTCTTGTTTGAGTTTGCAATTTCATTTTCTTTCATAGGATATCTAAATTTTACTTCTACGTTGTAAATAAACCAAGTTTTATTTGATATCATAAAAAAATATATAAAATATTTGTACTGCATATAATTTCTATTCTGCGGAATTTTTTGAATTTTTCTTTTTATACTCTGCAGAATACTTATTATCGGATGAGAAATAAGGAGATATTAGAATCCAACGTTTAGTTTTCAATACATTTTGTTTTCTCAAAACAAGTGATGGATTAATAATTGGTGATTGAAAATGTAAACGAAATCCGAGGTAGGAACTTATATACTTATTGTTCAAACTAAAATACTAAAGGAAATCTTAATGGATATAAACAAGGTTCTACTCATGTAAATATAATCACCTGATCAAAGGTAAGAAAATTTGTACGCTTCGAGTCAAGTGAAAATAAAACAAAACTTGAAATAAGAGGAAAAGGAAATAAAAATAAAAAAGGGATTAAAAAGGAGAAGTTGGATAATGGAGAAGCGAACTGTCGAAAATGAGATTATTTTGCGTTAGACCATACGAGTCCTCGCCCTATTTCATTTTGCCTATTTTCGAGCTTTTACTCTATTCTATTTTTCACTACCCGTCCTTTAGTCTTCATAGAAAGAAAGAATTTCTCCTTGACTCAGAAAGATTAAAAGCATATCTTCAAAACAAGATTAGGCGAAAATATTTATATTCCTTTGTTCTTAAGTGAAAGAAAGTATGTCTAGGCTAATCCATGGAAATGAAAAATCCCCATAAATTTTTCCCTATAGGAAAAGATGTATTGAAGATTGGGAGAGATTTGGTCCAAAGTATAATAAAAAATGGTTGACAGACCTTTATTGTCAAATCTTAAGCAGATATTATCCCTGTATGATACATACAAATTGATTTCCCCCACTTCAAAGTTATAAAAAATATAAGATAGATGGTGAAAGGAAATTCGTAAATCGATTTCCCCCATCTAGTCCAAGAAAAATGGTGAAAGGAGATTCATAGAAATGATTGCACCCATTTTGTCCAAAAGAGATGATGAAAGGAAATTCATGAAATGATTTCCCTCATCTTAGTAAAATGAAAAATGATAATTGAAGTGGTGAAATTAAATTCAATGGGAGATGTAGATAACTTCACCAGGGTACTGAACATGCTCACTCTAAGTGAAGAAATATCTATGATATCTGTAAGGCTGTCATACATGTATAAACATACTCTGATATCTGGTTCTCTTTCCGGTAACATTTACATTCTAAACCAAAAAAAATAATTAAAACTACTTTTCCTTGATGCGAATGAAATCAACCAAAGTCTAATAGTTCAGTTAAAGTTGTCTTGATTATCTTGAACAAATCCAAACTCACTTTCAGGAAAAGGGAAATTATTAATAACCTAACTTGAGGTAAACTATTAAATGTGTTTTGAAGGTTTTTTGAGACTCGGCTTATGTCCAATTGTTCTCTGTACGTTTTTTCCCCAAAGGTGTTTCCCAGAAATACAATGATGACTCCATTTACCCAATAAAAGAACTTGGTCTACTGTTATTCCATGACTCGAAGGGAGACATGATCTCCAGATGGAGCCTGTGTTGGAACACATATAATCCTAAAACTTGATATTTACTTTCTCAAACTTCATTTTTGCCAAATAATAACTCAGAAATCAGCCTTCAAATGTTTAAAATCAAATTTACTACTAGTCATAAGATGCGCATGATATCCACCGTCGATAAAGTTCCTCGTTGATCAAACGATCTCATTTTCCTCGAGTTTTGGAGCCGCCTGATTGTTAAAGAATCAAATCACTAAAGGTTGCTTCAAAGCTTCATGTCTCAGGTGTTTCAACAGGTCTTCATGGTTGAAGTATCGAAACCTGAAAGTGTTCGTTATCACTATTCCACAAACTTTTAAAGGACACGAGTCACGATACACATGCACCTTTTGAGTATCCTCTGGGTTGACACATGGCATCTATTTCCGACCTTTTCATCTGAATATTCATATGATTCTAAGAAACATGTGGCACCCCTTGGTCTCGACACGTCATCTAAAATGACGTCATCTTCGACACATCACTACGGGTAATGGATTTTCGGAAATATAATAAAGAGATAACTTGCAAACCCACGAAGGAGAAAAATGTTGAAATATTAAATCTTAATTAGTTAAGTTAATATTGATTAAAATATAGTTAACAACTTCGCACTTCGGAGTTTGGACCTTTACCATCCATCACATCCTGAAATATCCGAAGTCTGAACTTTCGAAACACTTGAAACTTAAACAGGGTTAAGTAAAAATTAAAAAACGATTATCTGATAATTAATCCTTTCACATTTTTTGGTTTCGGGGATTCTATCTCAAGATACTTTGAAAAATCCCAAAGTTTGAATACCCGAAATCACTTAAAGTTAAACATGATTAATTAATGTTTTAAACATGATTATCTTGTAATTAACCTTTTGTCGATTCACGATTCGAGAAATTTCAAATCTGTTTCATCCAAAACTCTCGATCATGAATCTCCGATATTAATGGCATTTACCAAAAATCAATGGTAATGATTTTAACGTAGATTGCGGATCGCCATCTAGAATTTATCATTAAAGTAAATAAATTTTCCATCAGTAAAGGTATTCTTGAATCAATACACCTAAGTTGAATAAGAATTCTTGATTTTGAATTCTATTTTCATTCTCACAAAATAGTAAGTTTTAGCCAACTGAGAAGCTCATGCATCCCCCTATAACAGGTAACCCCATCTAATTTTATCGATATTATGTCACCATGGAAGATGGCTAAAGCAGCTGGTGAAGATGCAAATCCGAATGTGGACGTTCTGTCATATACCTCATCGAGAGCCATTGACACTGTGAAATCTTGGACACAGGTGTTCGATATTCTAGAGCATGAGCTTATAAATTGCCCAGAGGATTCAGGTGATGAAGTGAGAGAAACTCATGCAACTAAACTCAAGGGCATATCTCAGTCCGAGCTACAAAAAATAGTTGCGCGATCGAGAAACATGTCGTATAACGACATGATAGGCTGGGCCCTGGAAAACGTCGACATTCAAATTGAGAGAATTTACAACTCTCAAAAGGTTGATGTTGGGTCTTTCTGACTAGAACACATACAAGTAATGTATAAACTATCCCTGGATTTTAAATATAATCACAATGCTACGTTCCTGGTGGAGTTTGAACAACACATGTGTATACAATATGATAAAACCTATCCAGATATAATCAATACCTGGTGGGGGCACCCAAAAAAATTCAGAACCGATGCTCATGGGATTTATGCCACAACGTCGTTGGATACCCATATGATTTATGTAACGCTGATGCTCCGTAGGATATTCGGGAAGAAAATCCCCACTCACTTCCTGGTAGCATGGGTGTGAATTATGCTTTAGGTGGATGAGGGCTACTCTTTCAACTGTGCCAAGATGTTATCGGATAATCTGGCCAAAAAAATCATCGAATACCAGTAGGATAAATCAAAGGGATAGTCAACCCCTTTCTACATGTTCGCATATATCATGGACGCTATTTTCTTTATGACCCCTTTCCCGCTGATGAACTTGAGCTGGACCTCGATCAACGTTGAGCCTATCCATGTCTATCACTATAAGTTGTGGGAAGACAAGGATAAGTATTTCTTCTACAAAATCTGCCATCATGTGGTGGTACCCTTTCATGTATCTTTATATGGTTTCCCACCCCATCAGATTTCAGATAGAATCATGGGAAGCCTGGGAAAAATAGCGGATTGGTTTAGAGAAAAAAACGTCTCTTACATCATGGTTTTCAGGTGCTCAGTCCCCCCCCATGCTCTCCCAAAGTTTTTACCAGATCGACTAGTATGCTGAGAAGTGGCTTATCAAACAGTGATAGGGGACATTAACAAGGAGTTGAAAGCAGCCCCCCAAAAAGTATGGCCTACCTTCTCCCTTCAGGTTGGTATGTTTTCCTTATTAGACTTTGGTCACTCCAAAGTAGAGGTTGTGGCTCTGGAGGATGTCAAGTTAGTTGAAATTGATTTTAGAAGGCACGATCCATACAAAATCATGGAAAACCACCTGGCCCAATAAAACCTAAAGAGATATGTGTACGAGAATTCCCCACATGATGAAATATTTAGGGGAGCCAGGTCATATGAAGAAGTACTTAACAGAGTCCAAACTCTATCCCCAGATTAGCAAGCCAGTTTCGTTAGTTTTCAAAGGCACAGAAGAAACAACTTACTGAAAGTATTATAGGAAGAACCAACAACATCTTTGTCTATGCAGGAAAATGTACCTCTAGGTTTTGAGACAGGGAGCTCTGGAAAATAGGAAACTAAGGAAAATCCAAAGGACACTGAAGTTTTAACTGAGGAATTGGAAGCTTCAGTATCAACTCTACTAGGCCCTCAAGAAAAGGATCATCTCGAAGCGACACATCTCCTTCTACACCAGCCACCTCGGTGGCCAACACTGTTGAGCAACAACTATCTAAGGAGATAGGTGTTCCTATCACTTCACTGACACCGTTGTAGTCTAGTTTTGGAAATCCCAGTTCTGAAATCATTTTGATAGATGATCTCACCCCAATTGCACTCGAAGAGATGCCCCCTTTTGACTTCTTCTTCAACAAGAAAAGGAGGGCTATAGTCAAACGAGAAATACATCAGAAAGATGGAGCAATGGTCAAAAGACAAAGAATGGTGTACGATGGACAAAACCAAGACGATTCAAAATTTGATAAGGAAATGGCAGACTCATTAGGTGCCTTTGCCATGAAAAATCAATGGTCTATAGAAAATCTAGCCGAGTAGCTAAAAAAAAGAAACATGTCAATAGGGNAGGGCAGTTGCAAGAGAAGATAAAGACTATGGAACAAGATGTGAAAAATAAGATGAACCAAGATTTTGAATAGGTCAGAGCTTATGACAGGCATCAAATTCAACAACTGCAAGTTAACCTTGAAGAACTCCATCAAAATTCACAGGCCAAAAAAGCCTTGATCACTCAATAGGAATAATTAATAAAAAAGTTGCAAACCAGGTTAGACTTGATTGAAGGTACAACGGTAGATATATCATATTTTTGGTCTCAAGAACTGGAGGTAAATGAAAATCTAGAAATATCCCAACAATATCTCTTCAGGAAGGTTGATGATGTCCAGAAATACTACTAGGTAGTAGATCTCACCCTCAAAGATATTTGTATTAAAGAAAGAGAATCTTGCTCAGCTTGAGTTAAGTTTCAAGAGGCCATCTTATTGGTACCAAAGGAGGATGTCTCAAATGTTCATCGACTCTCTCTTTCAGAACAAATAAGAGGTGATATGGTTTTAAAGGCCTGGGAGACAAATTTAGCAGAAAGCAAGAGACTGAACAGAGATGTAATTGAAGCTTGTCTAGAAATATTGAGATCACTAGACAAAGGACTAATTTATTTGAAGGAAACGTTATCTTCAAAGCCCTGGGTCAAATTGATATAGCCTAGAACTAGGATAATGCCAAAAAAAGCAGAGAAGAAACTCTGACGGCCATCCAAAACATGAACCAGATTAACCTCCTTCAAATAAACAAATGGATAGTAAATACCGACTTACAACTACATGTCACATCTCAAGGAACAAAGAGGATACGAGAAAAGTTTCCTTATATAGAGAGAAAGCTATACACTTTTGAGGTGAAAGAAGCAACTAAACCTTCAAGGTTAGTGGTGCAATTATTGAGTAAATGCATCAAATGTATTGAATATGAGAAAACAAGTACATCCGAAAACAAGTAAGGAAACATGCACATACTATTCATACATGTGAAGAATTAGATGCCAGTTGTATCCATGATAAAGACGCAAGTGAGGAAAATAAACGCCCCTGCCAATAGACGAAGAGACAAAGGAGAACGCTAGTAGAACTCTTCAATTCTTATATTTTGTTGACTTATTAAAAAATAATTGTTATTTTTAATTATAAGAAGTCCAACCGTTTTGAGTTGAGAAAATTTTGTATAAACAAATAGATTCAATATCTATCAAAAGGTTGTTTCTTACCGATTGTAATAGATAAAACTCTTCTTATTGAGTATTAATGCAAGTGCAGACAAAGATTTCGAGTTTTGTTTAATTCTGGGTTATGTACTTCTTTCGTTTTTTCATATCTCAACATTTCTTTAAGCATTTCCTTGATAAATGTTTGATTTCAATTTAGTACAACAACTACTGTAATCATATTTCATTGGTAATTTGTTAGGCGAGTAGCTTTTCCTCTGTATTTACCGTGAGTAAATCAAGACCTGCAAGCTGTGTGAATTATTGTATTTTATAATTTATTCAAGGTTACACTATCTATTTTCTTCTACTGCAACAAGGTGAGATTCTTCAGTAATTGATGCCTTGCTTTGTTTTACAGTTTTGTATTTTTATCTCACACCATTCAATATTACAACTTTGACTCAGATACAAAACATGGCCTCTGTGTTTCCACACTGTTAATTTCATTTAATGAATTTTTCTCATATAACTAAGGTAGAAAAAGTAATTTTAAAAAAACACTCTCATAAACATTCATGATGCCTAACATTATCCTTTAAGCATTAAGTTTAATCTTAGTACCAACACCATGCATCATCAACACCCCAATAAGTCACCAAACCCTTGATGTGTCATATCCTAGAAGTTGATGTCATCACCAAAATAGGGCTAATGTCCAAGATCCAGGTGTTGCATCTAGGCCTTGGGGAGATGCATCTCATCTCTGCCATGCGTTTGATTGTCTTCTACTGTAATGTCCTTGATCCTGGTGAAAATAAGCTCTGAGGTACTCTTCCTAGCCTATGGGCTTCCAACCCATCTATGTGCCATCATGAATGAATACTGTCATACCAAGCCCATCTGTCAATCATCCAAGGTTCCAAGGGTGTGAAAGCTGATGTCTAAGGGTGGTGAGCCACTGGATGAACCAATAATCTCCATCTCACATGCCAAATTCCTATACTAAAGGCACAATGTCATGGGTACAAGCCTATGACATCCCTCAAAGAACCATGTCAAGGCCATCCAAGAAAAATTGAATCACAAGACAATGTTAGGTAAGGCTCATAAGACACATTAGTCCTTAAAGCATGCAAAATAAGTTGTAACTTAAGATATAATTCATCTAATACAATTCACCTCAGTATCCCCTTCAAGAATCACACCAACCCAAGACCTCATGTGAGTTGACAAGTTCAAGTATGGGAGTTCCTTCATCCAACCCTATTAGGTGTGCCACCTAGACATGAAATAAAATAACCCATGTATAGGGATATTTCCTTGGGGAAGCAATAAATAAAGAAACCATTCAAGAGTAACTGTGATAGTGATATGGTTTTAGGGATTACTTCATGGCTTATGGTGTCATTTTATCCATTTCTATGAGCGACTTTGTGGAGGGTGCGTTTTCTCTTGAGTTACCTCATTATTAGGTGCTATTTTTTCCAAAACTTTTATCAGCCATCTTTCTAGTCCGCTTTATCATATTTGCAAGTCCCCTTTTATAAGGTTTCAAGCTATAACATTTATATTTGGGACTAGGGTGAGCACTGAAGGGTAGATCTCAAGTTTGGAATATCATTATTTATTCCTTTGATATCATTCATTTCTCTCTTTATCGTCATTTTATTATTCTTTTATTAGCAACTACAATCAACCTCTAGGCCTTCATCCCCTCTTCTCATGAGAGAATGGACCATGACCCATTACCAAAGTTAGATAAACTATGAGAGGATCTAATATGGAAAGTGTTAAGTATGGTGGGGAAAATAATGTTACCCTTGTGAGCCCCCCCCAATAGTACCCCTTTTCCCTAGAAGGTGACAACACGGGACTACGACATAGAAGATTACCACCAAGGTGAAGCAAGGAAACTAACACAATTTCCCAAGATAGTTAATTATTATCCAACTTCAACCAAAGATCCTCATCCACATTCCCAACAAATTAATATCAACAATTTGCATGAAAAAAGGACTAGCATACCTCATGGTGACTATGGATTACCATATCCCATACTTTGGGTTGTGTTGAGCACTCAACACACCCTAAAAGCCTTATGAAATTTTATCACTTTTTGCGTACCACTTGTTTTCTTCACTGTCTGAATCAATTTCACTTGGGAAATGTTTTATATTTGTTTTGTTTTCATGAATCTTATCATCAAGTCATGTTTGTTTGAACTTGTGAAACCTCATGTCTAAAATAACTTGACACCCAAATTAAGAATCGACAATTAACACTACACCTAATGCGCTCAGGTTTGACGTCGAAAAAATTCAAGCAAGTAAAGGAACCACACAGTTACAATAGTCGCTGAGCGTCAACCCCCATCGGCCTTGACATAAGTTGGAGTTCGTGGGTGTAAGTTATTCGCATGAAGTTTCAAGAGATAATTGATCCCCTTCGACATCGACAAAATACGAGAAGGATAGACATTAACAAAGGAAGCATAAGAAATAACCAATAGCTGATGACCGATGTGCTTTATCAAGATCGAGGAAATCTAGAAAGGTTAAAACAATTATTTTGTCTGTGACAAACATATCTCCGATCGTTGATCCCCGATGCGTTTTTGGCATCGCGGCATCTTCTTTGAGAGTCGATCGAGGAGCATGTGGGTAGGTTTACCGCCAATCACCGATCCTTGATACTTTTCAGCGTCGGCAAGATAGGATCGGGTTTTAGAACATATAGCTTAAAGAAATTCCCTATTTTGATTAACATGAATAAATGAAGTCACCGGTCCCGAATGCCATGTGTCTTTATCATGTAAGGGGGTCGTACGACCTAGTTTTGTCCCGATTCATATTAAGGTTTCCCAGGTCCTAGTCACATGTCCTAGTCATCTTTTCCATGTCATCTCTGTATGGAAAGATCGATCGGTGTCAGATATTTTGAAAGAATATATCAACAGAAAGTGTTTGAAGCACAATTCTGACCCCCGACCCACCGACTGGACTAGCGAAATGATGGGATGTTTGCGGCATAAGATATGATTGATTTCAGACATTTAATAGACTAGAATGCTATTTGATCCTGCATTTATTTCTACCTCATGCACCGATTAAAAAACATCAATAAGAAATCATCGATAGTCGATGATTGATGCACTTTATCAAGGTTGGGGAAATATAGAAAGGTTAAAACAATCATTTTTGTCTGTGACAAACATATCATCGATCGTCGATCCCTGATGCATTTTCGACATCGAGAATTTTTCAAGAGATTCGATCGGGGAGCACTTGGGTAGGTTTATCACTGATTTTTTATCCTTGAAACCTTTCGTCGTTGATAATATAGGATTGGGTTTTAGAACGTATAGCTTAAAGAAAATCCTGATTCCCATTAACATGAGCAATCTGACGACAAATATAATGAAATTACACTCATAACCCAAATTGAATGGTTGATGCGACAAGGTATTTTCATCCCTGTTTAAATCTCTAGAATGGTTTTGAAAAAATTCATTCAGCGCACAAGTTCAAATTCCAAATCACCTGAAGGATCAAAACGAGCATCTCAAGACTATGTTGATCCTCGGATTGTGAAAACTAGGTTAAACAAGCGATAGAGGTATGTGTTCAAGTTTGTCAAAATTCGGCGGTTGTGATTTATATATGCATCCTATTTTCTTGCATGGTCTCTAAACTATGTTCTAAATGCAGGTAAAATTCCATTGATAAAGCCAACCATTAGACGTTTTCCAAGAAGGCCCACCAAGTAGTGGAAAGAATTGATTACATCGGTGTGGTTCAAAAGGGATGAGACACCAAAGAGCATGGCATTCAGGTGCTGAGGGACAACGACATAGATCAGATAAGGAAAGCGACCGAATACTGGGTGAAAATGACCTAGGAACCTCAATGGGAGATTTAGGAAAATGGGCCTATTGCGAAAGAAGCTGGGTCAATATTAATTGAGAGATGAAATACATCGGCCTCCCGAAATTTGGCTCACCCGAGGACTTTGTCGACTTGCATGACATAGTCAGACAACATGCAGAACAAGACTCGACATGAACTGTAGAGATAGCAAAGGTGGCAAGCATGGCGCCAAGTCAAGTACAACACTTCATGGAGCACCCGATCAAGGATCGAACAATATTGCATCATTTAAGTGTCAAAATAGTTAAGTATTGGGCATGGGTAGTAGAAGTAAAAGAATTCCTTTCGGCCCCGATGGACCAACACAGATTCTCGTATTCCAACACATGCAAGGAACTCTTCGTCAAATGGTTAGAGTATGATAAGAGTCATCAACTTCAGTGAAACTATTTGATGACTCTTACAATATAGAGAGATGGAAAACACCATGTGGTGATGTTTTGTTTTAATTAGCTTTCACTTTTGATAGTTATTTTTAGTAAATGTTTTGTTATAAATAAGAAGATTGACCTTTTAGAAAGAGTCGATGGTTTTGGCAAAGACCCTCATTTTTGGAATTGTAAAGAACTATTTTGGAACTACCTTAATTGAGAAGTCATGTTTAGGACCGGAGACAAATTTCTGTTTTTCATCAAAGGTGTGTGTGATTGGATCCGAGGAGGAATTACTTTCAAATTTATTTCATGAATGGATGTTGTAATGAGTAATAGTTTCTGAATTTATTGATAAGTTAGTTGATTCAATATTTTTGCAGTTCTTGTATCTAATGATGGAAAACAAATCGTTGTGTTAATGTGTGATTAATGATTAGGGCTAAGGAAACTATTTTTCTTTCCATCATTTTATTGCATGTATTCTTTCTTTCAATAATTGTATCTCAATCAATAATTTAAATGTCAATAAGTTAATGTATTAGTACTAGG
>JASDQU010032309.1:0-15208 GCA_032191745.1 Picea mariana | reverse complement strand
ATATATATATATATATAACTTCCTATCAATTAATTCTTAATATGTGAAGCTTCATACATTTGGAAAAATATCGCGTGCATACTATCAAATCCCTCTTATACAATATAATTCGAGGTATTAAGCCCTGGAAGTGATGATTGATGCTATGCGATTCATTTCGTTGGTTTCAATCCCATTTCTTCACCCCTGTGAGCATCACATGATGCAATGAGTGCTAATTGGACTATTCAAATCATGAGAATTATTGGTCAGTTGCGACTAATACTCATGGATATGGGTCATATATTTTAGACTTACACTACGCAGTTAATCCCAAAAATAATATCTAATATCTTGCACTGCGGAAGCCCCTCTATGCTTAAATCCGAGCATCTTTCGATTTCCTATCTTGCTGGTACTAAGATATGAGGGATAACACATTTCGACATAATCAGACTAAGAGTTTTCTGGCAAAGGGACAACAGTCCCAGTTGTGGTATGGTTGTGATATTGGGGTCTTAGTCAAAAATTGTGCCAACAAGGAAAAATCTATATGAGCTTAGTTATTGGCCCACTGTCAAGTTAAAACAAAAGGTGGGCATTTCTCGTCAGAGTCTAGGGCTATCCCCTCACAAATTGGATCGTTTCACACTAACTAAAATGGGATTACTTCGTTAGTTAAAGGATAATGTTATGAAAACCCTTTCCTCCTCTGTATTAACTCGATGCGAGGATCGATGGTGGAACTGTCAGGTCGCATTGAACCTTCCGTCCAGTTCCTTAAAGGAGGTCTGTGTAGGGTCCCGTCTGAGTCTGTCACCTACCTTCGTGTCCCGTATCGGGAAGGCCACCTCCCGAATGTCACATGGCTTAACACGGTAGCATTAAATGTTCCCTCTCCGCCTTTTTCCAAAAGATTTAGTTAGGTTCATCTCCATTTCGGGTCGATTTCTTTGTGTGAAGGATTAGAGGGCGACTGTGGAGAAAACACTTTGGTGTAAACACTGAGGAGAGGCAGAAAAGTATGTGAACAGGTCGTCCTCGTTAACCGGGTAAGGATACTCCTCCCTTGAGATTAAAACCTTCCTATAGTTTTCTATTTCTTGGTAATCTGCCTATGTATTCCCGATTTCACATTTTTCTTTGCAGAGTCATTCTAATCATTAGTGCATATAAGGATTTCCTAGTTTATGCTCGATGATTGATAATGAGTGTTGTTAGTTTGAGTCACTTTT
This sequence comes from Picea mariana, assembly GCA_032191745.1. NCBI lineage: Eukaryota > Viridiplantae > Streptophyta > Pinopsida > Pinales > Pinaceae > Picea > Picea mariana. Next base: position 13,994 of record JASDQU010032309.1, on the reverse strand, counting down.
TTGGGTGTCTACTAGTCTGTAGATTCCTTCTTAAACATTAGGTGACAATTATGATGGTATTTTTTTTTCTTTAAAGGTTTCCGCATTCCCATTCGGCTAAGCCTGCAAATGACCATATCTCGGTGGAAGCCTTGTGTATCAACGATATTGTATGCTGTTATTTGAATTCATGACTTAATATTAGGGGTACGTCCTCCATTAAATCATATCTACTTTTGTGTGTGTAAGTTACCCTTTGAAAATTTATATTCGACATGAGTATTGGCTCTGTCAACTCTGCAAGCATTACAATCTCTTTGGTACCGATATTCAACTTATGCTTGAACTCGATAAAATACATTCGACGGAATATTAGTTCAGTATTAGAGTTTATGGAAATTATATCTTTCGACAAAATGCTTGACTGCTACCCTAATTGGATTCTTGCATTTGACCTAGAGTGTATAATGCATTTCATCTTGTATTTCTTGATTATTTTAATCCTTAGAAGTTTTCTTTTCTTTTATTTCGGGTATTTAGGTTTTAAGAACTGTGTATAAAGTGACCTAATGATGGGGCCTCTAATATTCACAAGGGTACCCATCATATTGACACTGGCCCCCTTCTCCCATCAAGTTCGTGGGTGACTTCATCAGTTCTGGAGTGAAAGACGACATATGTTAAGGCCCCAAGTTAAGTACAATCCATATTCTTCTGTATTTGTTTTGTTATAATCAATTTGTCTCAGTGATTCAATTATGTATACCATGTATAAGCAACTATATTATTCATTGAAAAATACTAATGAAGTTTACTTTCTTTTCTTGCAGGGTTGGAGCATTCGAACCCTCGGATTTTGGGAATCCTCTCGTGAAAAAGGTACTTGAGTTCTTTTTAGACTCCTCAAGACTTATCGTCCCAGGTTCCAATAACGAAGATTTTCGGTCTGAATACCGTAATTTGTACAGTTCAACTCTCAGTTCCTATTTAGCAAAGGTATCCAATGTTGTAACAATATTCACTATGGAGGGTTATAATGTAGTGATTGCGTAGGTCAGACATGCCCCTAATTCCGGGTTCTTGATTTAGGATGTATTTTAATGTTTAAGACACATGACTCGTCTCTTGTATTTTAGACTTTGTCGATATGCTGGTTATTTAATCTGATTAGATTATTTATGAAAACGAAGAGCATAGCAACCGTATGCTTCCAGAAAGTATATTCCCTACTTTTAGTTACTCCTACATTATTGTGTTTTTGAAACAACTTCATTATGGCCAATAGACCTATTGTTTGTTTTATTCCATTGATGTCTAGTTTATACAGAGGCTGTCTCAATTCTTCATTCACTAACATAATTATGAAATTCGAACCTATCGAAATATACATCCAGAATCTCTGTTTCATTTCTAAGTAAAACAAGCTTTCTCTCTTCTAGTATTTCGTTCCAGAATTTCTTTTGTGTTGAAAGGTTCATTTGATTCAATATTTCCAGAACTTGAAATATAACTAGTTAGGATTAATCTCCTTCAATTACATCCTTAATATCTATTGACATACATACTCTAGACTTTAGAAGTGAATTTAGCAAGCCGTGGGGTTATCTTTATATATATATTGATATATGTGTTTGTATACATAGTTGGCTTCTATTATATCTATCTATCTATCTATCTATCTATCTATCTATCTATCTATATATATAGTCATTTACAACAATATTTTTAAATATGGTAGGATAATCATCCAAAAATCACGAGACAACCCACATGAATGTAAATATGTAATGTAGTATGTACGGTTCATAAGTCTCAGATTTATTCTAGAATAGTGGATACTACACGATTATTGAAATGTGAAAACATAATTGTAAGATGTATAAGATGCACCAAACTGATAGTAATTTCTAACATAATTAAAGAAGTAGAAATTCATTAACATAGATACGTTTCCTGGTATATCTCCACCATTCAAATTTCATTTCTAGTCAAGTTACTTAGCAAGATTTTTACTCCACAACTACATAAATTATGTGATAGTCTATCCTACTTTCACTGCATTCCTACAAAATTTAGTAAGCAAAATACTTCATTCATACTTAAACAGATAAAAACTTATTAGTTAATAATTTACAATGACATTTAAACAGAGAAGGAGAAATGAACATATCTGAACAATTTTCCAAACAACAAATGGAACAACCACGTTCCTCCCAACCTTAGAACATGGCATCCAAATCACTTGACCTGTTCACCCCCTAGCCTGACCATGAATCCATGAGGGCTAACTCAGAACTCCTCCTCAGCAAATCCTTTCAGTTTCAGCAGTCTTTTGTTTGCCTCACACTCAATAAGTAGTGTTCGTAGCAAAAAGATATAGATTTCCTTTCCAGCATACTAGGCAGCGTCCTGCCTCCTCCCATATGCTATATATCCAACAAAAAAAGTGCCTAGGTCTTTTTCTCCTTGAGAATTTTTGCAAATTTCCAAATCCCTGATTTTCAGAGGATTCCAATGGACAAATTCCTGATTTTCCACTTGTAATAATCATCCCTGAGGTATTTCCAATATGTCCCCCACTCATGGAGTCATGGTTAGCTGATTTTAACATGGCTGTTCCATTTGTCCTTCAACAATAATTATAAAATATTTTGTTTCATACAAGTTTCATAGTCAAGTAGTTAGTTGGTTCAAATTAGATCTCTGCCCAACAATCATAATCATTAATTACAATTAACTAAATTCGAAATTCGGAATTGCCATAAATGGAAAAATTTTTCCAATTTCGAATTTACCAAAAACGAAAATAATTTTCCTAAGAATTTCAAATTCAAAAAGAACTTATTTTTGGGGATGTTACATCCTTTCCCCCTTCAATAAAACACTATCCTTAGTGTTCGTTCCTTTCTTGGAACAGGATTGGATGAGGTTTTTGCAAATCTCCCTCCAACTCCCAAGTAGCCTCCTCAGGACTATAGTACTTCCATTGCACTTTTACCTGGGTGACGACTCTGTTCCGAAGTGCTATTTCTCTCCAGTACAGAATGCGTAGAGGTTCCGCTTGGAGCTCGACTTCTGGTTCCACCTGCACCAAGTTCCAATCGATCATATGAGTAGGGTCGTGAACATAATTCTTTAACAACGAAACATGAAATACATTATGAATTTTGAGATTGGAAGGAAGTGAAAGTTGGTATGGTACAGGTCCAATTCGAGCTAAGATTTTGAAAGGCCCACAAAAACTGGGTGCCAACTTGGCAAAGTTCCCTAACTTCAATGAAAATTTTCGGGCTTTGACTTTTAAATCAACACGGTATCCTACTTGAAATTCCAAGTGTCTTTGTTTCTGGTCCGCATAAATTTTCTGTCTATCCCGTGCCTCTTTTAAGTTCTATTGTACTTTTCTTACCGTGTTCTCCATTTCCCAGAGCATCTTTGGTCCAACCATGAGTTTGTCAACTGGGTTATCCCAACTAATTGGAGTCGTACACTTTCGACCGTACAATACCTCGAAAGGGCTTATTTTAGCCGAAGTTTGGTACCCATTGTTATATGCAAATTCTACCAAGTGTAGGTAGTCCTCCCACTTACTTGGTTTTATTCTTACATACATGCGTAGCATATATTCTACGATTTGATTTGTTCGTTTGGTCTGTCCATCTGTTTGTGGATGATAACTCGTGCTGAAATTCAAGTTAGTATTTAACCCTGCAAACAATTCTTTCCAAAAAGCAGATGTAAATCTTACGTCTCTATCCAAAATCACCATTTTAGGAATACCATGCAGTCTAAAAATCTCTTTCATGAATATTTCAGTGATGTTAATGGATTTAAAATTATACTTTACAAGAATAAAGTGTGGAGACTTACTAAGTTTATCGATTACCACCATAACATAATCATTCCATTTCTGAGTTCTAGGCAAAACTGTAATAAAGTCCAGCGATATAGTCTCCCATTTCCATTCCGACAGAGGTAAGGGTTGCAACAAACCGACTGGATGTTGGTGTTCAGATTTTACCTGTTGACAATCTTGACACTTAGATAAGTATTCTGTTGTTTCTCCCTTCATATTAGTCCAATAAAATAACTTTCTTAGTGCTGTTATTGTGTTTTGGTATCCTGGATGACCAGAATATGGTTTCTTATGAACTTCATCCAAAACTGTTAACTTTAATTCTGCCGAATCTGGTATGTATATTTTGTTTTTAAATTGTAGTAGACCATTTTTGTCAACTCGTAGTAGACCATTTTTGTCAACACTCAGATCTTTTTTGTCTGAATTTTCTGTAGTGTTCTATAATTTTGCCATTGTTTTAGTGTAATTTTCATCGTTATTACCTGCAACCTTTATCCTCTGCTAAAGATCACTTTCTTCCCTGCTAATGTTTATTTCAAACAATCCATGGAATCTTCGTCTTAAAGCATCAACTACTTTGTTTTCCTTACCCTTGATATGTATCACCTCAAAATCAAATTTTCTTAAGAAGGCTAGCCATCTTGCTTGCCTTGCATTAAGGTCCGACTGACTAAACAAAAATTTCACACCACTATTGTCAGTCAACAACAAAAAATTTCTGCATATTATGTAGTGTTGTCACATCTTCAAGGCGTGTATTACAACTGCCAACTCTAAGTCATGAGTGACATAGTTTTGTTCATGTTCCTTTAGTTTTCAGAACTCATAACAAATAACATGCCCTTCTTGAGATAGGACACCACCTAGTCCTTCCTTACTCGCGTCTACACATACGATGAAGTCTTTGTCTGGGTCTGCTACCTTTAAAATGGGTGCAGTTGTTAATAATTCCTTTAACTTATTAAAACTGTCTTGACACTTATGTGACCAGTTAAACTTGGTCCCCTTTTTTTGTAACGATGTGCTAGGGTAAGCAATTTTGGGAAATCCCTCTATAAATCTGCGGTAATATCCGGTGATTCCCATGAATGGCCAGATGTCCATTACATCCTTAGGTATCGACCATTCCATGATGGATTTTATTTTCTCAGGATCGACTACAATGCCTTCTGCAGATATTACATTTTCTAGGCACTGTATCCTCTTCTGATAAAAATCACACTTATTGAATTTCGCATACATTTTGTGCTTCCTTAAAGTTTGCAGAACTATCCTTAAGTGCTCTTTGTGTTCTTCTATTTTAGAATATACTAGAATGTCATCCATAAATACCAACACAAACTTGTCCAAGTACTGACTGAAAATACTATTCATTAAACAGATAAAAGTGGCTGGTGCATTAGTGAGTCCAAATGGTATAACAACAAATTCGTAATGTCCATATCTCGTTAGGAATGTTGTTTACTTATGCCTTCATCTTTTATCCTAACCTGGTGATAACCAGATCGTAAATCCAATTTCGAGAAGATCTTTTCCCCACCTACATGATCGAATAGATCATTTATCCTAGGTAAGGGGTACTTGTTCTTAATAGTCATTTTGTTTAATTGTCTGTAATCGATGCATAATCTCAGAGTTCCATCTTTCTTTTTCACAAAGAGGACTGGTTCTAGCCATGGAAAAACACTCGGTCTGATATATTCTTTGTCCAGTAATTCCTGTACTTGAATTTTTAGTTCTGTTAATTACGACAAGCTCATTTGGTAAGGTGCTTTCAAGATAGGGGCTGAACCAGGTAATAGGTTGATAGAAAAGTATATCTCCCTTCGTGGAGGTAATTTAAGTATCTCATTGACAAACACATCTCTGAAATCATGCAAAATGACAAAATCCTCCAACTTGGCTTTATTTTCTTTTTCTAATAGGTTTGTTACTTGGATGGCATAAACTTGACAGCCCTTTCTTATGCATTTCTTGAATTGCATTGCTAAAATTTGTCTAACTGAGACTGATTTTTATATACCTTGAACTGTCCTAACAATGTCATTTTCATATTTATACTTAAGTAATTTTTCATAACAATCTAGCACTGCTTTATGATTTTCTAACCAATCCATTCCAATAATTACATCATAAGATCCTAATGGTAGAATTTTCAGATTTGTCTTTATGTTTTGACTGCCTAAACCGAACTCATAGTCAGAAATAAAGTCGACAACTTTTCTTTTTGTTCCTGTTGCTAGTTGTACCAACCAATATTTTGCATGTCTTGTTTTCTTAATTTTATTTGACTCCACTATACCAGGAGCGATATAATTTAATGTAGCTCTAGAATCAATTAAAACAGAAATACTAGTGTTATTGATTTTACCTTCAATTTCCACCACAGAGGACTGGTGGTCAGCTTTCTGGCCATCCATGGCTGCATTGATCTGATGCAAGCTTCTGCCTACATCCCCTACTGTAGAGGCTTCCTGTAAATTATGAACAATAGTTCTATTTGCTAAAATCAAATGTAGGAAGTTCCTCTTTAGATGGGGTTCTCCACATTCTCATCATTTTAACGGTTCACGGGGGTTGTCCCCAAACTTATTTGTTCCCAGATTTACTAGTTTACCACCTCCTTGCATGTTTGGATTATTGTAGTGAAAATATTTCCTTGGAAATTTTTTTACTGCGTTCTGATAAGGAGTTGGCTGGTATCCCTTCTTCCACTGGTTCATTCGGTGTTGTTTCTTATCTTTCCAAGCATTGGGAAATTTAGTCCACTATTTGTATTGGCCGTAACACATTCAGAATTTCCTGAATACTTCACTCAAGGACTTGGGATTATCAAATTCAATTCTTTCCTTGTAGGACTGTGGTAAACAACTTAGGAACCGCTGGATTTTCACTTTATCCTCCCGGATATAAGGTACGAACCTTAGTAATTATAGGAATTTGTTTATCAGATATTCCATAGCCATTTGACCAAGGCGTAGTTCATAAAATTCTTTGGTTTTTGTTTCATAGTTAGTTTCAAATAGGTACTGTTTCTTAAAGTATTTCTTAAAGTCTAACCATTCCATCTGTTTCTGCTTTAGGCCCTTGGCCAATTTCAGGTCTTGCCACCAAACGCTGGCTTTTCCTTTCAGTTTATAGATGGCCATTCTGACCTTCATATTGCTAGAATAGTGGTCTTGCCACCAAACATTGGCTTTTCCTTTCAGATTATAGATGGCCATTCTGACCTTCATATTGTTGGAATAGTTGTATATCTGGAAATACTTCTTGATGTCTAATAACCATGCTTCCACTTCCTCCCCTGTTCTGGATTCCCCATCAAAGGTAGCTTGTTTGATTTTCTTAAATTCTCCCTCAAGGTGACTTACCTATTTTCTTTTTCTGTCTGTTTTTGTTTTAGCTTCAGCTGAAGGTGTACCTTCAAATGACCTGTCCCCTTTTTCTACTTCAAGACCAGAATTCCTAGAGGTCCTTTTACTGAATTCTTCTTCTTGGTTCTTTCCCTTTGGGCTTTTCTTTGTCACTATACTTCATAACAAGACTTCATTTATTTCATGTTGTTCCCGCTTTTCTTTTTTTAGTATCTCATTGTCCGCTTTGAAAACTTACAGTTCAACATTGAAACCTCTTATAGTTTCTAGAACTTTGGTAGGTGAACTTCCATCACTGTTCTACCTTTGATTTTCAAGAGGCCTTTGTTCAAGGTTCCCATCAGGTCTGATTTTTACGTCATCCTAGGCTGCCATGATTAACACAAAACATAAATGATTCTTTTGTTTGTAACGATAATGGTTTGTTAGTTTTATATATAAAAAAATATGTGCTAAGTAATTAATTTGGCCCTGTTCAAGGTCCAAGTGTTGTAACCTTTGCTCTGATACCATATGTAATGTTCCCCAAAATTACCAAAATAAATTTTTTTATGTCAGGGAAATTAACTCTCCTCTTTATAATTAACTCAACTTCATTTATTTACAGTTCACAAATTCCAAGGTGTAAAGATAAATTCTAGAAACAAACGTTATCTCTGTCCAACTCCTCCTAGGCTTATGTTCCTAATTTATTTACTCTCCTAGAATTTATTCAAGTTATAAGGAAATTGTAATAACAACTAGGAATGGCCCTATCATTTTAGGCCTGTCGAATTCCTTTCTATATTTTATCATTATGGAGGTGTTAGCAATACTAAATAACACAATCCTTATTCCTTGGAAAAACACAGTCTATAAAAATATATATACATATTACACACACACACACACACACACACACACACATATATATAAATTCCCATTGATTAATTCTTAAAATGTGAAGCTTCATACATTTGGAAAAATATCGCGTGTGCACTATGAAATCCCTCTTATACAATATAATTCGAGGTATTAACCTTTCCAATAGGGTAAGCTCCAACATCCAAGCATCTTTCGATTTCCTATCTAGCTGGTACTAAGATATGAAGGATAACACATTTCAGCATAACCAGACTAAGAGTTTTCCGGCAAAGGGACAATAGTCCTAGTCGTGGTATGGTTGTTATATCGAGGACTTAGTAAAAAATTGTGCCAACAAGGAAAAATATGTATGAGCTTAGTTATTGGCCCACTGTCAAGTTAAAACAAAAGGTGGGGATTTCTCGTCGGATTTTAGCGTTATCCCCTCACGAATTGAATTGTTGCACACTAAATGAACTGGGCTTACTTCGTTAGTTAAAGGATAATGTTCTTAAAACCCTTCCCTCCTTCGTATTAAGTTGACGCAAGGACCGATGGTGGAACTATCAGGTCGCATTGAACCTTCCATCCAGTTCCTTAAAGGAGGTCTGTGCAGGGTCCCGTCTGAGCCTGTCACCTACCTTCATGTCCTGTATTGGGAACGCCACCTCTCAAATGTCACTTGGCTTAACACGGTAGCATTAAAAGTTCCACCTCAACCTTTTTCCAGAAGATTTAGTTAGGGTCATCTCCATTTCGGCTCGATTGATCTGTGTGAAGGATTCGAGGGAGACTGTGGAGAAAAAACTCTGGTGTAAATGCCGAGGAGAGGTGGAAAAGTATGTGAATAGGTCGTCCTCATTAACCGGGTAAGGATACTCCTCTGTTGAGATTAAAACCTTCCTGTAGTTTTCTCTTTCTTGGTAATATGCTTGTGTATTCCTGATTTCACGTTTTTCTTTGCGTAGTCGTTCTCAACATTAGTGCATATAAGGATTTCCTGGTTTATGCTCGGTGATTGATAATGAGTGTTGTTAGTTTGAGTCACTCGTCTGGGTGTCTACTAGTCTGTAGATTCCTTCTTAAATATTAGGTGACAATTATGATGGTAGTTTTTTTTTCCTTTAAAGGTTTCCTAGTTCCCATTTGGGTAAGCTTGCAAATGACCATATCTTAGTGGAAGCCTTGTGTATCAATGATATCGTATGCTGTTATTCAAATTCATGACTTAATCTTAGGGTTACATCCTCCATTAAATCATATCAAATTCTATGTGTAATTTACCCTTCGAAAATTTATATTCGGCATGAGTATTGCCTCTGTCAACTCTCAGAGCATTACAATCTCTTTGGTACCGATATTTGACTTATGTTTGAACTTGATAAAATACATTCAGTGGAATATTAGTTCAATATTACAGTTTATGGCAATTATATCTTTGAAAAAAATGCCTGTCTACTACCCTAACTGGATTCTTGCATTCGGTCTGGAGTGTATAATGCATTTCGTCTTGTATTTCTTGATTATTTTAATCCTTAGAAGTTTTCTTTTCTTTTCTTTCGGGTATTTAGGTTTTAAGAACTATGTATAAAGTGACCTAATGATGGGGCCTATGATATTTGCGATGGTACCCATCAGATCGACACCGGCCCCCTCCTCCCATCAAGTTCGTGGGTGACTTCGTCAGTTGTGCAGTGAAAGACGACCTGTGTTAAGGCCCCAAGTTAAGTACAATCCATATTCTTCTGTATTTGTTTTGTTATAATCAATTTATCTGAGTGTTTCAATTTTGTATACCATGTATAAGCAACTCTATTATTCATTGACAAATACTGCTGAAAGTTACTTAACATGATTTTTACTCCACAACTACAGGAATTCTGTGAGAGTCTATCCTACTTTCACTGCATTCCTACAAAATTTAGTAAACATAATAATTCATTCATACTTAAACAGATGGAAACTTATCAGTCAATAATTTACAATGACATTTAAATAGAGAAGGATAAATGAACATATCTAAACAATTTGGTGAACAAAAAATGGAACAACCACATTCCTTCCAATGTTAGAACAGGGCAGCCAAATCACTTGTCCTGTTCACCCCCTAGCCTGACCATGAATCCATGAGGACTAAGTTAGAACTCCTCCTCAGCAAATCCTTTCAGTTTCAACAGTATTCCCTTTGCCTCACTTAAAAAGTAGTGTTCGTAACAACAATAGATATATTTCCTTTCCAACATACTAGGCAGCATCCTGCCTCCTCCCATATGCTATATATCCAACAACAAAAGTGCCTAGGTCTTTTTCCCCTTGGGAATTTTCACATCATTCTAAATACTTGATTTTTAGGGGCTGCCAATGGCCAAATTCACGATTTTCCACTTGTAGTAATCAACCCCGAGGTAGTTCCAACATGTTCCCCACTCATGGAGTCATGGTTAGTTGATTTTAACATGGATGTTCCATTTTTCGTTCAGCAATAATTATACAATATTTTGTTTCATACAAGTGTCATAGTCAAGTAGTTAGTTGGGTCAAATCAGATCTCTACCCAACTGTCATAATCATTAATTATAATTAACTAAATTTGAAATTTGAAATTGCCATAAATGGAAAAAAAATTCGAATTTCGAATTTACCAAAAACAAAAATAATTTTCCTAAGAATTTCAAATTCAAAAATAATTTATTTTTGGGGATGTTACACACAGGGAGAGATGTTGAATCCTCAACATCGACTGATTGGAACATCATCCCATAGTCATCAAAAGTAGGACAATGATTTGGATTTAGGAGCAGAACGAATTGATTAACAGACTAAATACTATAAAAATACAGATATGAAGAACAACACAAATATACAGTGAACAATATCTTCTATTGAATAAATGAAATACGCTGAAACTATAAAATTGCAAAACTGAATCACTTGCTCGAATGGTGGAAACTATCTTTGAGAAGATATGTGTCTGCTACATGCATTCGTCTGAGCATAATGATTACCATGAGGCTCTAGAGGCCTTTCTGATATTACTCGTGAATGCCAAAACCCTACAAATACAAAAACCTAACCTAAGGAGGTGAAACGCCAAAAGTTATGTGGGACTCATATGGGTAATTTTGTACCTCAACTTCTTGGGGTCATAACATTTGCATATGACCTCTGTTTTAGGCACGTGATATCTCGTTGGAAAGGTCTTTAAGAGAAATACACATTTGTCTATCAAAATTTGACTCCATTTACAATTTGACTGTGGCGAGCCAAAAAAACATGGTTTAGGGCTCAAAAATGGCCCTAGAAGTAAAACAAGATGTGTTGACATGAAAACATACAAAATAATTTAGTTGGATTAGGTCAGAGCCCACCAGTATCCACCTGGAAGTTGTGTAGGGATTCATATAGCCCTAGGAGTGTAGAACCCACAATCACAAAGAAGTACAAAAGAATGCGCTGAACTAAAAATGGACCAGAAGAGCCAGTTGGAATAGGTGGGTGGCCACCAATATCCACCTAGATCAATCCTCCCCCCTTAGAAAGCAATGTTGTCCATTGTGTTGAGTTCCCCCATCAGGTAAGGAAATGTCTACTGGATTTGGCCATGGGTGAGCCACTTGCCTTGCTATAGGAGCTTCCTTGCCTTGATAACTCGATAAAGCTAGATCCTATTCTAGCGAGTTATCTAGACCTCTGTGTCCACGATATGATCAGTGGATGCTTGTTCCATGCATTCAGGGTTGAGCTATGTTGGTTTTAGTTGTTCCACGATTTTTGAGGTGTCCAATAATGGTGCAAAATATGGTCAAAGGAGGTCCACATTGAACACTAGGTGCAGCCGAAGGAAGGGTGGAGTGTTGAGCTCAAAATCATTTCTACCCACAACCTTGGTGATAGTGTAAGGCCCATAGTGAAGTGGGTGGAGATTCTGATGGGACCCTGTGAGACGATCCTTCTACAAATGTAACCAGACTTTGTCTGTTAAGTACCTATACCATATCTACAAATATACTTCAAAAATACCAAGACTAAACCATAAACCATTCACCATAACATGGACACAAGAATATAAAGAAAACCCTTGAGGTAGGGAAACACCATACAATGGATCTTATTATGGAAGGGATCCTCTCTTATTCACTTGCCTCTTCGAGGGGGCATCATCCTATTCAGCTACCACTTACAATACAATACTTGTATTCATGTTCCATTACATTGTTTGAACCCCTTTATATAGTGCTGCCATCACCTAAGAAAATTCTAGAGGAGGAATATTCTAGAAGTAGAATATTCTAAGAAGTCCTTTTACATTTATTATATCTAACTACCATAGTGGGCCTTATTTAATAATATAGTGGACCTAGTTCACCTTACATTGAATAGCCTCCACTATTATCACATGGGCCCTCTTCCCCCCCGCCCCAATACCTCTCTAGCTACCTTACATTCCATCCCTCTTATGAAAGCATTGTCCTCAACGCTTGATGTACAACCATATACCAGGATCTCATGGATAAGTGTGGATCATAGTGCCGAAGTAGACTAGAGAACCAGGGTCCCATTGAGAAATGGTAGCCACCATACTGAAGTAGTCCAACTGCCATTGTAAACTAGGGTCCCATGTCCAATTTCTCATGTGAACCCCACATGGAAGATATCGACACCCAATAACCAATTGAAAATTATGCTCACAATACTGACACCTATAATGTGGATCCAAATAAGAATATTCATCCACATAGTGGGAGATGATCAAAGATGAATCTTGAAGGAATAATACCATTGTAGAATATGCAGGCTAGATGCTGGTAACTAGCTCCTGATATGGGATATTGATGTTCTCTACAGAAGGTGGAGTAGAGTCATCAAATAAAATATGGAAGTGGTTGTCATCCCAGAAACGACAACTATCCATATACCAATCATCGAAATCGGCCTCAAAATCATAACAAGCATATATTTATTGATTATATTCATCCCTGAGTTCCTCCATAAGAAACCTCTCCTACATGTAATCAAATAATCTTGAATACTATGAAAACTATCATTGAGGCAATTTACAAAGCCATCCAATCTATCATTCAATGTGTCAAACAATTGGGCTTTGAATGCTTCAGTAATCTGTAGAATTTCTTTGAGGGTTTGAGAAGAAATAGCCATATGATCATTGTATGAAAATTTATTAACTCTTCACTCTCTCCATCGTCACGAAAAAACCCAAAAAATAGAACAATAAATTACTGCAAAAAATCGCGGTGTTTTCTGGAAAAACCCTGAAAAATTGTTGAATTTAAAATGCTCATAAATTCAATTCCCGGACTCTATTTCGGCTGATTTGTTTTTTTAAATTGGGTGAAATTGTGAGAGGAACTCATATATGTAATGTTTTTTTTGTCAAAATTGACCTCTAGATGCTAAAAAATTAAAAAAAAATCACGTCGCCATTCACGGAAAAAACCCTGAAAATTTGAAAATTTGAAAACTTCAATATCTTGACTTACCGGACTCCATTTTGGATGATTTGTTTTTTATAATTGAGTGTTTTTATGATAGGAACTCATATCTAAAACCTGTTTCTACAAAGTTTTCACAAAAATATACTAAAAATTTCTGGAATGTCGCGACCCTCTTTTTTCTTCTTCGAAAAACAAATCTGCAAAAATAAAAAATATTTTCCCACAATGTCTGCCAGGGAAAGTGCTTTGATACCACTTGTTAAGTACCTATACGAGATCTACAAATATACTTCAAAAAGGACAATAATAAACCATAAACCATTCACCATAACATGGACACAAGAATATAGAGAAAACCCTTGAGGTAAAGAAACACCATACAATGGATCCTATTATGGAAGGGATCCTCTCCTGTTCACTTGCCTCTTCGAGGGGGAATCCTTCTATTGAGCTACCACTCAAAATACAATACTTATCTTCATGTCT
>JASDQU010032308.1:0-19494 GCA_032191745.1 Picea mariana | reverse complement strand
GGTTAAAGGTCTTTAACCGTTTTTGCTTTGGACGAAGATTAAAACTGAGTTCGCATTCTCGAGACTCGGGACTTGTGAATTTGAGATATAAAGTGTCCAACTTGTGAGATTATGAAATCTTAAAAAACCTTAAGGAAAGACATGCTCGCGAAAAAATGGGTCCTTCGTAAGTAATGAAGCATTACTATTCTGGCCACGAAAGTTCTCTCAGAGTCTTATGATTTTTTGGAAGGAAAGAAAAGAAAAAACAGCTCTAGATCATAAGTGTCAGATTTTTCCAAATTTGTGTAAGGTGAAAAAACAGGGGCGGCTCCAACACCCACCTATAAATAGGAATACATAAAACTGGAATTTCTATGGACCACTCCCCCTCCAAATTCTTCCTTACTACCATCCTAATATGTTAGTGCAATATTTTCCATGGAACAGATAATGGGACATTTTTCTTCCTACACAAATCCAATAAGGTTATTACCCTCCTATGCAGAAATGCCTTCATAAACCTCTTTGTTCCAGATTTCACATTGTAAAAAAGGGATGTCTTCTTCATAAAATAAAGTTTAAGAACTTTGTTATCAAAGGTTGACATATCCACAAACTATGCTAACTGGATGCATAGAATGAAAACGTCCTATATGTTATTGCCATCTTCACCTCTAGATCAGAGATAGGTTCTAAAATTTATTTTGGGACTCTAAAGTGGATTGGCAGTCACCAAGATCTCTTCTTAAACATAAAACACCATGTCCATGACATAATGAAAATACACAATGAAAATAATGGTAATGCTCTTTGTCATGCGAGACACAATGAAACATGTCACAAAACTTTCAAAGTTGCATATATCATGTCACAAGATTTTGGAAGTTTCATCATTAAGAGAAGCTGAAAAAATCATTAAGTGTATAAAAAAATTACATTCACAGATATATACAAGCCATAGAAATAGCCTTGTGTATATTATCAGCTATATAATGTACATCTAACTATCTTATAAAATTATTACATGACATCATGAATTTATTTTAGTCTTCTTTTTTTCTTTCCAGTTCTTAAGAAAATCATCAGTGTCCATGTCTTCATTTACTGGGTTCTCTTCAGTAGATGATGTTGTTTCATTCCTTTCACGCTGAGTACATCTGGTCTTGTACCCATAGCGTGGATGCTGCTGTGAGGTGCCATCACCTAAGAAAATAAAAAATATTAAATTTATATGGCCAATTTTTAAATATCATTGAAGTAGTTCATTAGTGTTAAAAAACAACTCTGCAATGTAATTATTTACCTAGTCCTCTAGTTGGCACCGTTGGAATGGTTGTCGGCTTGTTCACCTGATCTTCAGGTCGAGGATGATCATCTATGACATTATCTGCCATTGAAATGTCAAAATTTATAAGTACAAAATTATTAAGTATATAATTAAAATATAGACATTTTACCATCATGGGCCTCATTCACAGGAACATCTTGGGACTACACCTCACTGGGATGGGGCTGTTGGGGAGGAACATGATCTTCTAGCTGTGTTTCACTATCAACACTCTGTTGTTCATTACTAATGGTAGGGTTTATAGTGCTTCTCCCCTGATTAAAACAAAGTAAGACATTAAATTATGGAAGATATCAAACATTTACGTATTTTATAAGTAACGAAAGGTTAATGTGGACTGATTTTTATTTACCTTATCTACAAAATTGGATCTTGGGGTTTGCCCCATTCTTTTCCTATGATCAACCATGGATTTATAACCATACTTGTAACCAAGCTGGAGGTCTTCATTCGTGGTTTCAGTTCTGAAGTCGTCACCCTACATTGCATAAGGTTATGGTTTTTTAATGTTTTTGGCTGAAATTACCTTAAATTTGTAAGGTGATACAAATAATATTCTTAATATGTTTGGGTACTTACGATTCGTGACTGTAACCTCAAGTAGCTGCCCTGGCCTAACTTGTGTTGGCCATGTTTGGCAATCCTTGCTTTGGTTTCCTTTGAAGTGTCAGGCAACCTATCATCAAAATTTTCAAGTATATTATATATAACCGCACTTTTATTTAGATCTAAAGAAAAATAAAGCTAGTATTGAATTCAAAAAATTGTAATTTACCTTGGTGTACCAGTTATTTGTTTTCCTGATTTTCTCAAAATCTTCTCTTTTGCATCATCAATGATCGCCTTCCACTCTCTCTCTAGAATTGAGGGAGGATGCTCATACCTAGGATTTCTTGCCAAGCTTCATCTATAAACATCCCGGGTATATTCTAAATATTCACCCACTGCAGATGTGACCTCTTTTGTATTGAACGTGACAACACCAAAGAGGCCTTCAAGATAATCCATAAGTTTTTTTTTGAGGTTGGAATTCTAGCAATTCCACCTCATGCATAAGGTTGCCCCAAAAATACACAAGGCCTTGCTCTCTACGTGCCTATAAAAAAGTTTGTTTCCTACACACAAAAAGATATAATCATTAATTTAAAATTAATAATCTAGACTATTTCTGGATGAGGAAAACATTAAACTATTAAAATATGAATTAAAACTACCTGGGAGTCTTGATTGTTTTAATGGAAGTCCATTATCATTGACCAAAAATGTGCATAGAAGGGTCCCCTTTCTTGTCACATGTCTATCTCCAGGAAATGCAACCATCTCAACCACATCACCATGATCCTCATCTCTGCCACCCTCTGTAGACTCTGATCAAGGTGTGGATGCCTGTTGGTGCATGTCATTGGTCCTATCTAAATGAGGTGTGGAAGATGGAGAAGTAAATAGTTCTCTAACAACTGTATGACCACCCGCATCAGGACTCTGTAGCATCTTTGTAGCGCCACTACTACCAACCCCGTGCTGAACAGGCTCCAAATATTCCTTTATAAAAAATAAAATGTTTTTTCGTGAGATAATGTAAAAGTTAAAGAACAAAGTATCATAATTGAACATATGAGTGCATTAAACAAAAATAAAATAAATTATGGTTATTACCTTATATGTGTTAAGTTGTGGCATAAGGATCTTGATCCTTTTTTTGACGTCCAAAGTTTGTTATGGACGATCTAACAAGTTAAATAGTTCCTTGTTATCTTTAATGATTTTTTTTTTAATGAGAGCATCGGATCAATGCAAGAATAAAACCCCTCTTCATCGGCAGAATCATGATCCACATGGCCTTCTGACTACATATAATTTCAACAAAAACAATGTTATTTCAATAAAATTATATAAGCAAATAATAAAAACAGCGTAAAATGAAAGTGGAAATTGATAATCATTTACATGTTCTGCGACTGGCCCTTTTCCATGATCATACTGCTACATTATAATATAATTAGAACCCCCAAATATTTAAAAAATTGTTAATGATAACAAAAAAACAATGTTAACGATAATATTTACAACAATGTTAAAGATAATAAAAAAATATAATGCAATAAGTAGAAGTTTCTTAAAGAGGTGTTGCATAAGAAATTGCACACTATTCGTCAATGTGTCTATTCGATTCAAATGTTAATCCAATAATAACGCTTCCCCGAGAGCTATCTTTTTTATTGCGCACAAGACTACTCGATTCTCTTCATGTCCCTCAACTATGCAATTCGGTTGTTTGTTTGTTGTCCCGGGTCATGTGTTGTTTATAAAACTTGTGATATTTCCAGAAGATTTAGGCCTTCCATCAATATAGATAGTTGCTCCCTTATTGTTATCCTTGTTTATTAATTGTATATAATTTGCAGTGAGTGCATATCTCTGCATACTTCGCATGTACCGGACCAGCCACATCCAATCGTTATAATTGTAACACGGTCCAACATAGTCCATCAATTCAGTTACTGTATTGTATTTTATAATTATTCCATCCATGGAAAATAGCCCCAAGCCATGTAGGGAGGATGGTGCAATGTAATATGTCCTATTGTTGACAACGAAGTCAACATCTATAGGAGGTAGTTCCTTTGGTACCCATAGCTTCACCAGATTCTTATACCTGAGTGGAACATCTATGTCTCCTATTCTCTCATCATCATAAGAGTATGATCCTCCTTCGACAAGAAAAAATTTCATGCGTCTACAAAATTTTATTCTGACTTTTTCACCTCTAGTCCTTATTTTCTTATCATATCTACTGGATACAGTTGCATTTTCAGCCTCTATTTGTCCTAATCTTTCCTCACTCGACGAAGAAATATCTGACAGGTACCTATTTGGTTGTATCTTCAGTTGCATGTGCACGTGTTGTTAGTTAGTATTCCATCATCATATTCACAGTTCTAAATAAAAATTTTATATCAGATCCATAGGAATTGAGCAGATTTGTCATTTCAAATATTTCCAATGCAAGAAATTTCTTAGAAACATGTTACCTAGACTTAATCCTAATGCATAATATTTTAGGTTTGGATGCCTTGGTGGGCATGGGGTTCCATGGCTTAAGTTCGTTACCACTTGACACTTGCTAGAAGCATATTGCATCATATTTTTTGCCTACATGAGGAATACAACCAAATCCACTCTCATGTTTCTCCATGGTAGGATGCATCAAGTCCACAAAGGTACGATTCTATGATAGTGGAATATGATGTGGACTGATGATCAAATGTCTAACGAGATATGTCTCGGGAATACTTAAACATGGTTGGCTCATTAAACACAAGGTCCAATTAAATTCCACCACATGGAAATGCAACATCAACATGAATGAACTTGGAAGGACTAGTGGTGGCTGTAGAGTGTGCCACATGGGACCACTACACATTTTAAAATCCAAGTTAGAAGACACCCTTATCAAAACAATTCCAAGTATTTTGGAGAATTGGACTCAAACAAGATTTCACTAAGCTCTAATAATACTTCAGATCCATAGGAATTTAGCAGATTTGTCATTTCAAATATCTCCAATGCAAGAACTTTCTTAGAAACATGGTACCTAGACTTAAGCCTAATGCATAATATTTTAGGTTTGGATGCCTTGGTGGGCCTGGGGTTCCATGGATTAAGTTCATTAGACACATGACACTTGCTAGAAGCATATTGCATCATATTTTTTCATGCATGAGGAATAGGGAAACCAAGAGAATTTAAGGATACAATGAGTTGTTATGAGAAATAGTCCAATATCTCAAAATCTCAATATAATGACACATGGAATAATCATGTACGTACAAGGGGATCAAAGAAAATAAGATTGAGAGAACACCAAGTGACCACATTAATACAACCACATCCACTCTCATGTTTCTCCATGATAGGATGCATCAAGTCCACAAAGGTACGAGTCTGTGATAGTTGGATATGATGTGGACTAATGATTAAATGTCTAACGAGATCTGTCTCAACAATCCTTATAGGATCTATGTCTTGTGTTCTAACACCTCCCATATAATAAGAGCCATGTCTCGTGTACTAACACCTCCCATATAAGAAGAGCTAGGCATAATATTTTAGGTTTGGATGCCTTGGTGGGCCTGGGATTCCATGGCTTAAATTCGTTAGACACTTGACACTTGCTAGAAGCATATTGCATTAGATTTTTGCTTGCATAATAGTATAACACCAGTATAACACCACAATAACATAGAAATGATATCAAAATAACACCAGAAAGAACACTTTGAATCAGAGAGAAATGTTCACAGGCCTCTTCGAGGGGGCAAACTCCAGTCGAATATCATACCCTCAACTCCTATTTATACTAAATATGTCTATCAAAAGAACCATCTAGAGGAGGATCCTTCTAGAAGTGGAAGCTTCTATTAGGTATTCTTACATTCAACTTATTCTACTTTATTACAAGGCCGTATTAACATTGACCTTTTTTACATCGGAATATATTGTTCTACCTAAATGCGGGGTTAGGTCCCTAACAAAAAACATCCTAATTTGTGTGCATCTATGCTTGTAAAACGTGTGGAAGTTGTTGGAAATGATTAATATGCTTATGGGAAGGATGACTGATGGATATATGGATTTTCTATCCCACATTGTGGTGCCTAAAAGGTGATTAAGGATCTCCTAGCACTGGATACATGCTATGGTAAATCAATCCCTCTTACACTTCATTCACTTGGTTTATTTGAGGTAAGATATGTTCCTTATTTATTGAATGAGTATGTAGGGGTATTGCGGGATGCATCCCATTCCCAAAATTTATGAAATGTAGTATATGATAATGAAAGAACAACAGAAACGATCTCTAAATAGAGGAAGGTCATCTCTTTAGTTGATAAAATTAGGGAACGTAAGATAAATAATAGGACTAGTATAGTAAAGTTAAGGAATGAGAGGATGGATGTCGAAATAGACTAAGTAGGTATAAATTAAAACACCCCACTAGTGTATGCAAAAACAACGTTGATAAGAAATTTTTGTAACCAATAAAATGGGGAAAGAAACCTTGATTTACTGGATGGAAAAACTATGGAAGAATAAGTAATGGTATGTATTAAAGTTTTATATGATGGAAAGAGGCTTTTTTACCTTTTTGTTTTTCTTCCTTGATTTAATGAGAGATTCATGAGATGCCTTTGTTTATAGAACCTCTCTATCAAACACTTGCATTTGTACTACTTAGACCAATATTTTTTTGTAGATAAGTCAATTAATGAGCATAACCGTACTCTTTTGCAATAGTCTAGTTTTACAACAAATCTAGTTCTGTGGGGGATTTTCCGTGGCTCAATTTATTGGTGCACATTATGTGGATATCACTAAAAATATCACCTACTTACCTAGGGAAATTATTCATGGTGTAGTAAAAGATTGCATGCATGATTAGGAGACAATTTCTTGGTGTGGGAACCCACTTCTATTATGCTAAACAAGTCACTATTACACAATTTCTATGTAGTGGTGAAAAAACTCTTTATTTATGTTATTGAAGTCTCTGTTTTGTAGTATCTTTCAAAAATTTGAAGGAATACTTATATTACACTAATAGATTCTCTATTCTATAGTGACTTCATGGTGTTGTAAACACTCTTCTATTAAGCTCCACAAGGATCTATCCAATAGTTTATTTAATGGCCTTAAAGCAACTAGATTTATTCTATAGAAATTATAGTTCCATAGCAGGGTCATTGTTTCGAAGCTTCCTTCCCTCAACTACACAAATATATTCCGTAGTAGCATGAACCCTACAGTAATGGATTGAAGTCAATTTCCCCTTCTTACACCATTTAATTACCATGAGTGGAAATCAAATATGTTATTATTTTTAGGAGTAGAGGCCTATTTAGAATCACGATGGGGATTAAATTTGAACCTATACTGGATGATGAAAATATGAAGTGGTTTAACAAATATGATGAAGCTTATGGTTTATTATGTCTCTCCATCTCTCTTGCTCTTATTTTCCACATTAAATTTGGTAGTTCACCCAATCAAATCTGGACTACTTTGGAAGAATCGTTTGGGAAGCATGATGTGTTAAGAGGACACCACCTGGAGAAAGGGATCAACATATTGAGCCTAGGAAGTTTTGAAACCATCCAATAATTTCTCACCAAGTTAAAATCTTGAGGTTACAGTTGAATTTGTGTAGGATTTACAAGGAACATGAATAATTTGTTCTGTCCATTCTTGCCAAACTTACACCCAATTACTCTATTTTCATTTCCACATTCCATGCCACCAAGAATTCTTTTAGAACTACTTGGAAAATGGAATCCCTTCGTGATTTTTCTATTATGTTGACTAGGGAGGAAGATAAGTTTATACACATGTGTGATTTAAAGAAATCCAAAGAGCATTACCTTGCTACAAATTGGGGCACTAAGGAGTCCTCGAAATCCTCAAATAATGTTACAAACAAAATCAGATAAATAAAGATACAAAAAATTACCATTAACAAGGGGAAAAAATTGAGAGCTATCAAATTTCTGGAGCTAGTTCACAGTGATCTAATGGGTACATTTCCTTGGGATTCTTCGCTAGTTTGCTTGGATGGGATTTTCCTTCCTATAGCATTTGTTTCCTAAAGAAATGTAACATAGGTGTTGAAAAAACTAAGCATTCATGTACAAATTGTTAGCGATTGAAAATTTAGGGCTTCCAACCAATGGGATTCTACAAGAATATTGGTCTCTACCACCAATATATTTTACTCACTTACTGATTATTTTGGAAGCATTACTTGATCTAGGGCACCTCTATCGCTTGAGCTAGGGCTCCTCTGTCTCCAATGTAGCATCTTTGGCTCTCCTTTGTCTCCAATGTTGTAGCTTCGACTATGCTCTGGATATAATGTGGTGAGGTGAGATAGGGGATCAACACAAAGTTCAATCGATAAATGAATATTGGAGTGAGGTTATATGAGGAGATGATCAAAATGCATCGGTGATCATGAGGTGAGGCCACGAGCGTGAGAGTTAACAATGGATTGGTTTTTTATTTTTATTTTGGATATATATATATTATATGTAATATATAATTTATATTATATAATACAACATTATACAACAATGTAATTAATGTTAATTATACAACTATACAATTATCCACCAATTTTATTATGTTAATTATATAATTATATCTCCAATGCCTAAATATAAAATAACAATCAATATTATCATGGTGATATGTACAATCCATACACTCACAAGGGTACTCCTCAATGTGGATAAGTATATGCTCCAAATAAACAAGTATATCTATGGTGAAGATGTTAACCACAAAATCACCACCTCCATGACTCATCAAATCTCCCTATCACTACATCCTAGGCTCCTAGGTCCCTCCGGATCAAACTAAATGGTGTGATATAAGCATTGTGAAACTCACAAAGAATAAAAAAGTATACCTAAGCCAAGTTTAACCCCATTTTGTTACCAACAAATCATCAACTTCCTCCTTAGAATAATTAGTAACATTTGGGCCCATCCAAAATGTGTTCCCTCTAGAAATCTCTCCCCCCTCAACATATGGCCACCCAATACAACATGTGGGCCATAAGATCCCAATATTTTCACTACCATGGTCACCATAGATCACATCTCCTTAGACTAGATCACACTAATAGGGATGGCACCATCAACCTTTTTCATCCCTCACTCACAATGAGCCTTGATCAATTCCTCCAAGGTCCTACCCCCTCCTAGTTGGGGCCAACTATCTCCCACCTCATCATGAAAGGGAAAGCCAATCATGAAATATAAGTCCAATAGTGCAAACTCTAGACATTTTCCCTAAATCTCAAAACACTCCTCATCAATATCCCAAAACCTAGTCATCCTCCTTAATAACACCTCATTAGCACACATAAATGGGTTTTGAACTAGCTTCAATAACCCATACCATGCAAGATGCCTCCCCACTTCTAGTTTCCCAACCACATCATTCCATAGATCCTTAAAATCTATCTCCCTCTAGTGAATAGGCTCATTTACCAATAAAAATCAAAGGGAAAAACCACCATAAGTACTACACATATAATAGTTTATTCTTGTGCCATCTATACATAATTTTTCCTCATAGGTGTGCACATTGCACAATTCTCCATCCAACATTTGCACAATGTCCTTGCATGGGGGTATTTACCTTCACACTACACAATGCACACCTATCACTTGAATAGTTGCATGTCATGTCACTATTTTCATGGTAACTTTATGTAGTTATCTAGTTGACCCCTTGAGCGACACAGGAAACTAATGATGGAATAGTTGTGCACTTGCATTGTATTTTCCTCTAACCCTATATGACCTTACATAAACCCTAATGGTATTTCATAAGGGTCATACAAGCCTAAATATAATAAAATGAATGGAAAAAACTAAAGAGGAGGTCAATACCCTCTTACTTGGTGATCACTAAATTGAATTCTAAAAGTCGAGTTGGCCACACTGAGCTCTGAAAAATATAGGGCACCGATAGATCCATGAAACCAAAAATGCACAAATGATTTTCAAATTTCATTCCAAGCCCTATTAATAATTTAACCCTAATTTTTTACTTTTCTCTTATGGGTGCTCATAATATTTTAGTTTAGTGATGTCTCCACCATTGAATTCATTGTCCCAAAAAATTCAACATGTTGCCATTTATTTCTTATGATTAAGTACTTCGTTTCAAATCCATTTTTTCCATCAATTTCTTTTTGTTATACTAAGAGATCACTTTTTTGTGTTTTCTTCACCATTTATTTTATTTTCGTAATCACTTATATGTTGTGGTATTGGTTCCATGTGTGAAATTGCTTCACCTAGTACCCATTCTTTTGTTTTCTACTTTTATTTCTTCATTAGGATCATGGCCACACTTTTAAGTATACTTATTCAAAGTATCATATATATACAACAATCCCCATGTATATGTTGCATTTTATTTTTATTTTTTTCCATTCTCTAAATATGTCATTAGGACCCACTCTACTCAAGAAATGAGTTTATTCCATCCATATTGCATTTCTCCCTTGCTCAGTGGCAGTATTCCACCTACATAGGTTTCCCAAAGTGAGCACCTTACTGCATGTTGGAATCCATGCCATTGTTTCCCCATTAGGATTAGGAGTCTATATGTTCTACATCTCAAAGAGATCCTTATGCTTCCTTCTCATTTTGTTGGTTTTTTCTAAGGAATCACAAGCGATTTATATCAAATTGGTATATGATATGGTGTGATTAATCACATGTCATTTTCCCTTCACCTCATCCATACCTTGAAGACCATTTTTATGTTATACCTCCATTCAATATTCCCCCAAGGATATTTCCATTAGTGGCCCACCAATGGTCACATATTTCATTTATCATCATTCATTCCACTCATCTAGGATCAAACCACTTGGTTTCACTTATTCATGGAACCTATCTCTTTTCTTGTAATGTATCCATATTCATCCATTATTTTCTTGCACCTATGTTCGACCATTGTAATCCTGATTTGTCTTTTATGGTCTTCAATCCTATTTACACTTGAAGTTATAATCAAAATTCCATTGCTTATTGTTGACCCTATCACTTGGTGTTTCATAGTCACTAAAAAAGTCATCCTTGTTTTTTATGATTTTCCCAAGGAAATCCTTGAGTCCCTTTCTCGGTGATCACCTCATCACCCATTATTGTCCCTCTTAATTAGCTACATTTGATTCATGATATGTTGCAACTCATGTTAGTTTCTATATGGTCTATCATTTCTTGTCTCTAGTGGACCTCTACCTACATACTTAAACACATTTATTATAAGGGATTGGTTTAGAGGTCTTATGTATGTCATACCCATTTATATCATTGACACGTAACCTTGAACTTGTTAGAAAAACAGGATCATAGAGCAATAAAATAAAAACAAATGGGGAAATAAAACACATAAGATACACAATACAATAGAGACACATATATAACTGGTTCACCCAGTGTGGGCTACATCCACCAAATAAATTTCCAGGTCCTTCCTTTTTATTATCCATCAAATGAAGGGATACAACCTACAACACACCTATTGTAAATTCCTCTTCTTTGTCTCACAGTCTCCTCTCTCAGAATACAATATTCACAATAATTCATAGCCACAATACATTTCCCTCATAAAAGAGGGTTTACTTATATGGAAAAAAACCCCAACATAACTTCTACCGTCATATCTATGACCTTATAATGAACGATATAGATTTACTATGAAATTACAATACACATTTACAAGGCAATTTTTCCTTCAGGGATGGGGCTTGTTGATTAATTGGGTTGGTTTTCATTGATGTCAACCCTTGAAGAAAGTCTGGTAGCACAAAGGTTTGGGTAATGGACCCAATTTTGTTTGATGGATAATGGTATGAGTTTTGATATATTTGTAGGCAAGACTATTCTATATGGATGGTACATGTCATGCCATTTCCAGTGGTATGTAGAATGCCAAATAACTCCTCAAAGTTAGAGAGTCATGGCCATGTGAAGTTGGAGAACTCTCATGAGTCATCTAGAAGCCCCAAAAGGTCGAAGTAGTCAAAGTGGTTGCAAAGAAGAAATTATTTAAATAATAAAGTGAAGTGATGAGTTTGCTATAAGTCAAATTGGATACAAAATAAATTATTTAAATAATAAAGTTAATGGAAAAATTACTAAGTGGACAAGTGGTTAGAACTGGGTTAGCCCTAAAATAAGGAAAGTGGGTTAAGATGGTTAGAAGGTAATTTAAATAATAAAATGAAGTGACGAGTATACTATAATTCAAAATTGGTACGAAAGAAATTATTTAAATAATAAATTTAATGGAGAAATTACTAAGTGGACAAGTGGTTAGAAGTGGGTTAGCTCTAAAATAAGGAAAGTGAGTTAAAATAGTTAGAAGGTAACCCCTTGAGGAAGCTACATGAAAGTATAAATAAGAGGCAAGGGTCTCTCATTTTTAAACACACTTGAGCATATTGAATATCTACAAGTGACTGAGGTAACCAAAGGATATCTAAGCCGAATTTCAGAGGGAAGGTGAAGTAAAGAAGACTGAAATTCAAGGGAAGATAAATTATTTTGATGATGCTTTCTATGGTATGTTATTTACAAGTCATCTCACCATTTTCTCAATAACATTTTTTCTAGAATTATTCAGAATGTAAAATTGGGAGGTCATTGAGGAAATATATCCAAGTAGTTGTGATAAACATTTAATCTTGTGGGTCGTTGTATTTTTGGAGTTACACTCCGTGGAAAATAGGGTTTGTAGCTAGTCCTGAATCTAGTCTAAAACAAGTGTTTCGGGAAAAAATGACATAACGTATTCATAACATATCCAAATTCAGTAAAAAGAAATGTATTGGTTGTAGTACAATCAGTAGTTATATGTGTACAATTTTCATATCCATACAACAAACATTCTGTGCGGGGCACGCTCTACAAGTTCACTCTCTAGAATAAGCCAAAATTCAACAAGGTATGCCACACTAGCATATTTGGGTCATTTTGCGACGGTTGTTTCGATGCTCTTGCGATGCTATGTCATTGACATTGTGATGAATGTAGAGTATTTGAAACATCGTTTTATGTCACGTGGCAATTGCGACGAACTTGAACAAACATTAGGGGTTATTGGTTTACATGGTTAACAATTAATAGGTTAGTTGTTAGTCAATTAATTGTCATTAGGAGTTAGTAGGTTAGATGTTAGTCAATTAGTTCTCATTGGGGGTTAACGGACAAGTGACCATTAGTGGTTATGTTTTAGGGGCTACGGATTTCTCTCTTGGTGGTTTAGGGATCATTAGGGGATATAAATTTAATTGTTTGGTGTGTTAGGGATATTGGTTAAATTTCAATTAATCATTTAATAGGTTAGTAAGGCAGAATTTATTGTGTTAGTGCTTAGTGGGTTAGGATTTCGTGTCTTAGTTGTCATCCAGTTAGTGGTTAGTGGGATAATTTCCATCCATGGTTAATGGGTTAGGGTTATGCATTAGTGGGTTAGTATGTTTAGGGTTAGTGAGTTAGGTATTAGGAGGTTAGTGCATTAGGGGATCGAGGATTAGTGGGTATGGGTTAGTGGATAATGTGTTGGGGATTAGAAGTCAAAGGGTCACATGTTAGTGTGTTAGGGATTAGGAGTTAGTGGTTATGGGTATTAGGTTAATGGTGAGTGGGTTAGATATTAGAGTGTTTTTTTTAGAACTAGAGGAATTTGTAATTTCCCTGGATTACCTAGGCGAGACACAAGTTCAAATCTAGCTAGCTTCCAATATAACCCCTAGATTAGTGCCAACAACTTGCAATCCAATGCCTACCAATAAACTTATGACATAACAAGATTCAATAAGTTCGAAGACACATGCACAAGGGGGGTCCCACTCTTTGGGAGCGTCTACGCTTCTAGCATTATCAAAACAATCCAAAATATCATTGTGGATTTGAACCTGGGTGAGGAGAGTGAGAGACCTACCTCCCAACCATTCAGGTTAGGTATTAGAGTGTTAATATGTAGGATTGTAAGTTTCAAAGAGTTAGTGGTAAGTGTCTTAAAGGTTAGGGGTTAGTAAATGAGTGCATTAGGGTTTAGTTCATTAGTTCATAATGGGTACTTAGTGGGTTAGGGGTTAGTGTGTAAGGGTTTAATGCATTATTTCTTAATGGGTTAGTGGGTTATGGATTAGTGCGTTAGGAAATTAAAGGTTAGTAGGGTAGGCTTAATGGTTTTGGAGTTCAAGTAGGTTAGTAGATCAAGAGTTAGTGGGTTAAGGGCCATTAGGTATTAATGGGCTTAGAGGTTGTGGGTCAGTAGGTTAAGAGTTGTTAAAGGTTATTGGGTTATGTAATCTAGGTTATTAACATACAATAATAATTGACATTTAAAAAACTAATATTTGTTAAAAACTTTAATCAAAGGTTTTATTTGTTTAGTTATTTTAAGTTATTATGGAGAACCATGTGACGAAAAGGAGATCTTCATGGAAAATGAGGCATGTTAGGCATGTTAGGCATGTTTTGGGTCTCTACTTATGATGCCAAAATGCTCATACTAGTGTTTTAATATGTTGTCTCATTTGGGATGCTATCAAACTTGCTTGTTATATATATGTTAAAGTAGTAATTAATATGGAAATCTCTCTTTTAATGTTATAATAAACATAATAATATATTATTTTAGATGTTAGTGTGATGTAAATACAATCCTATTTATGGGTGAAACAATTTCTATAATTAATAATGAGAATTAAACAAAATAAAAATCATTTCAACAAGACATTGTGTCAGAAATTTTGCTTAGTTCTTTCTTTGGTAATATTTCCTTTGAAATCTTGTAATGATTGTCCAAGTTTAGGTTCTGTTATCACTCCAGGAAACTCTCTTAGGTTGTATCTCAGAGATGCCTAGCAACTTAATTACTTTTGCAATGGTTTTCTCAATAAGGGGTAATTTTTGGATCAAGATGAATATCTAGCTCACTGGATTGTATCCTCAAGACAGTCTAGGTATAATCAAACAGTACAAGGCCTTCAAGAGTAATTATCAAATAGGTTGTGAATCAAATGGATAAAGAAACTAATCTATCGACCAAAACATACATAAAACA
The DNA here is from genome assembly GCA_032191745.1 of Picea mariana. Classification (NCBI taxonomy): domain Eukaryota; kingdom Viridiplantae; phylum Streptophyta; class Pinopsida; order Pinales; family Pinaceae; genus Picea; species Picea mariana. The sequence goes on along the minus strand of JASDQU010032308.1, from coordinate 4,505 downwards.
ATATATATGATGGGTCAAAAAACTAACAGTGAATGCTTATGATTCTTGATTAATAATAAAAGGTAAGATGACAGTCACCATAGAATATTAAATAGAGACAAATAATAGCATTCAACTCATAAGCATAGAACAATGATGAAAAGGAAGTCTGACAATAACAATGAAGGGAACTTGCAAGGTGAATATATTTAAGAAAATGGTTGTATCACAATAGCAATATGGTTTAGAACCCAAAATCGAACCGTTGGTTCCTCAAATTTTTTTGGCTTTATAGCCTTTACAAAGAGTATCCATATCCTAAGATACTGGATCAAATTTACCAAAAATAGAAAGTCAATAACTGACCCAAGAAAATAGGCAGAGATTCTATAAAATAGGTCAATTCCTGATCTTAGGTAATATTCATGTCCTTTAAACTCTTCAATAGATGTATGAAGCCTTCCAAGGATGATGGATTTTCATAAGATATGAGAGAAGTCGAAAATGCCACCTATTGGCAACAAAACAGTTTTTTCCTAGAAAATAGCTAACCAATTTGGCCTTTCCGCCTTGTTGGGCAGCTCCAAAATTGAAACAAACTCTTGATAATGATGTATTTAATTATTATATATCGATTGGAACTATTCCTGAGGCATTTGGATAAGAAAAACTTGGATCTATTGAAAAACACTACCTTTCTTCCCTGTCAGTTCTTTCAGTGGTTAGAGTAGACAAAATCTGGGCCAGTTAGCTACCAAAATATCGACTTTCGGTGGCTAATGAACAGTTGAAATGTTCGCCTAAGCCACCAAAATTTTTGTCTTAGTGAAAATTAACAAAATTGCATAATACCTTTTGTCTTAGCTTTAAACACCTTATGGCTGATGGACGGAAGCCTGTGCATCTTGATCAAATTCTGGAATGGCTGTAGGATTGTTGGTTGCCTCTGGATCATTCAGATGGATGGCTGGATCTACTAAGGTTTCAAGATTAGCATGTGTTTGAGGCTAAGGTCTTGAGGACCTATCTTGCAACCTTAATGACCTGACCTTTTTCTTCAAATGCATAGATACTCTCTATAGATTGTTGTAGTCTTTTACAATCTCCTTCCTTTTTTTCTTTTCTTTTATACTTTCATGTGCCAATATTTCTAAGGTTGCATTGGTCTTTGCAAAATTATTTGATAGAATTTCATATCTGGTTTTAATTACCCTCTCTAGCACTTCCTGTTTCTCTATCTTCTCTCTACGTTTTTTAATTTTCTTTGATCTGTTTTTCTTTGACTTGCTAGATGATGCCTCTACAGCTTGCATTTCATGCTCCTCTTTGGGTGTATGTGATGGAATATCTCCATACCTTGTTGTGAATGGATTTGCATACACTGTATCTTCATGCCTTGTGGTAGTTGGATCTTCATGCCTTGTTTCAACCTGGTGCTCTTCATGCCCTGTTTCGAACTGGTGCTCTTCATGCTCTGTTTTAAACTGGTTCTCTTCCTCCTCTGAGTCTGTATAGGGGAGATTAAGAACCCTCTTGTTTACTGGGGGCTCTACTACCCTCTCTACCTCCTTGCTAAACTCCATTTTTTTCTTAGTCCTTCTAGGCTTAGAGGACGGAGAGGGATGATCAACTGCAACTGGAGAGATGGCTCTCCTCTTCCTCTTTCCACTTCTGAGAGTAGAAGACTTCCTTGAAGAATAACTCTTCTTATCTTCTGGTTGTACATCAGTCTAAAATTCATTCCAAAACAAGAAGTAATTCCATTCTTTGTTCCTTCTCTGCAGTAGCTCACAAACCAAAAGCTTAATCAAACCATGATGAGATAATCAACTTGCAACTTTGCTTGGCTTTACCTTGACTTGATGAGCCATCTTAGTCAAGATTCTGTGGAGGTAATAGGGAAGATTGAGTGGGATTCTACCAGTGAAATGGTTCATGAGTTTAAAATGGTAGATAATCACCCTATTGTATCTACCTTTACAAGTTATATAAACAAGAATGGATTTTAATAAATGTTGCCATTTCTCTTCAAGAAAAAGCATATGAATGTCTTTCTTCCATACCAAACACTTGTGCTTTGGTTTAAAGTAGGACCTAAATTCAATATCCTTTGTGACAGTGGTTTTGAACCAGTTTTATCCTGTCCTGGGAAGCTCTGTCACCTCATCTATGAGGGCTTCATCCACTTGGAATTCATCTTGACCGATGACTGCTTTTCTTCCATCGAAAGTCATAGAAAAATATTCTGCCACTTGCTAGTGAGAGCTTTGCAATTTTTTACAAAAATTGTAGCAACCTACATCCCTGAAAAGTTGACATACCTCCAGGTGCGATTCCAGGTAACTAATATCATCAAGCTCCTTCCTCAGAGTTTTTCCTCCTTTCTTCATTTGTTGAAATGTTCCTGTACACTTGCAATTGGAAAATTGGGCTTGGAGAAAAACTACACAGCGTAGAATTAGGAGGGTTTGGCTCAGCTGCGATAGGGATGAGAAGTATGGGGTATGCATTAAGAAGTGGCGCTAATTACAAGGGATGTGAAAGAGTGGCTTACGATTTGAAACAATCATGATTGTTAACTAATTGATGGGAAGTACACAGCCACATGATTTGATGAAACAACAACTTGAAAACATTCGATATATCATGCAGAAATGAGATCCAAGTCTCTAAACAGTTTTCCTCCTGTATTTTCGGTGGCCAATTACAATTATAAAACCTCAATCCCGATGGTTCAGGCATGTGAAAGGACGTGATGACTCATTCCAAGCTCCTGCAATTTTGGTGGCTAAAATAACCCCGAATTTCTTGTTTAAGTTGCCGAAAGCTAAGGCTTTCAATGGCTTAGAAGCACTTTTGGAGAAGCACTTAACCACTGAAACCTTTGATTTGACCTTTTTGAAATAAAAACCAAAATAAATGTTTTTCAAACTTTATTACAAACATAAGGCTCTAAAAAATGAACCTTAAAACTTTTAGAAAAGTATTTTTCAATCTGTTCCTATCACCGAAATGAACAAAACTGACTGTGTTATTTTCAGAGATAACAGGTTCCATAAAAAAAAAACACACAAATCTATTATGATGGATGGGATGGGACTTGTAACCAACATTGTGATGACTAAACTCGTACCATTGATATTGGTGGACTAAAGGGATTAGATTGCAAATGGGACATTGTTGATTGTGACCTAATATTTTTGGTATCCTCCATTGATCAGAATTAAACAACTTATAGCTTTCATGACAACCAATTTTGATATTTTTATAATGTAAACTTTGTTCCTTTGGTACGAGGTGTTATGAAGTTTTTGAGGTTTTGTTTTGTTGGTTAGAAGTTTCATTCCCTTACCATGCTTTATATCATTAATTTCTTGAGGTGCAAGCTAAGTATAAGTTTTATAGGTGTTATAAGTTTTAGGGATTAGGAGTTGTAGTGGTTATGTCTTATATTATGGGTTATAATGTATCGTGGAAGTGGTTATTTTTGTTGGGATTCATATGGGTTAGGAATGATATGGGTTGTAGGGTTATGGATCAAAGGGTATAGGAATCCACTGTTATTTTAGTTAGATGCAATAGAAGGTGAAAGGATTAGAGATTATATGTTTTTATAGATACCAAGGGTTCTATTAGTTGTTAATGGGATATGGGTTATTGCGATTATAGATGGTAGGGGATAGAGAGGTTATATTAGGGTTTATAAGATTACGACTCTAGTGGCCCTGAAAGTTTAAATTTTGTTGAAGACCTTGATTACATATATAGCATCCAACAAAAACCCATCCGGTCAAAAGAAGTGTTACCATTGCCAGGTTTATGAGGATGACCATGTTGAAATATTTAGGTGAAGAAGCCAAAAAAATCTTAGGAAAGATAAATACATTTAATACATGAGAAGGAATAAATCACTGGAGATTTTACAACCCAATGATTCTGAGCCACAAAGAAAACCATGGAGTAGGACACCTCTACCTTTGAATACTAGTCTAGTGACTTAATTGCCATCTAACAAGAGTACCACTAGTGATAGCGTGAAACTAAATGCCAATGTAGTCAATGTTTTAGCTAAGATAGTAGTTCTAGTTCCCCTTTCAAAGCTAATCAAGATTCCCTCACAAATGGACAAGGTGAAGAAGTATCTTAATCTAGAAGTAACAAAAGACCAACCCTTAATTTTGAAATCCATTCATCAAGATAGGAAAAACATGAGTCATCCACCTTTATTCATAACCTTGGTACTTAATGAAATAATTCTTCATCAATGTATGTTGGATTATAGGGCCTCAACCAATGTAATTTCATTGCAATTCATGAACCAATCAGGTCTAAAGACTACAACACTATATTGGAACGTATGTGGTGTGGATAGAGAGAAATCAAATAAGGCCAATATATATAAATATGTATACCAAAATTATTACCTTAATGAAGGTATGCCAATCATGTGTTTTTACCCCACCAAATTCACCTTTCTTCATTAAGATATTTTTTATGTTTGAAGCAAAACCCATGGGAAATTGAAT
>JASDQU010032307.1:0-16322 GCA_032191745.1 Picea mariana | reverse complement strand
GTTCTGGAATCATCTTGAATTTAGTCATCATGCAATTTTCGCTATAAACTTGTTTCTGTAACATTTCACACCCTGAAATTTGGAGGATATTCATAGAAATTATCAATATATCTATGATAAAAATTTCATCTTCTGGGTCATCTTACATTTGTAGATACACCCTGTGGAATATAAGGTATCTAACTAGTCCTATTGACTAGTCTCAAGTAGGTGGTTTGGGTAAAACAATCATAAATTCTTCCTAGAGTATCCAAATTGATTTAGACTAGTTGCATTGCATAGTGGACAATCTGTAGTATTTCTTGTACAATTTTCAAAATTCTATATCAATTAATTTGTGCGGGGCGCTGTATACAAGTGAAATATCATGGAAAGGCCAAAAATCAACAAGGTGTGGGGAAGTTACCATAACTTCCACTTGGCAAATCCAATTTTGGTTAGACCTATGGAATTTCAAAGAAGAAATTTCAGAGTACTACAGGTCGTAGTTTCATACTAAGAAGGGATGAAATTGCAGAGATACATCATAAGTAAGGTCAACCATGAGGACAGACTCCAAATCAAGGTTTCAAATGTATGTTTAATTAAAACTATCATAAATTTTGATTGGAATGTCTGATTGAGCTGATTCAAAATCCATTGGAAATATAAAACATAGAATATTGTATTGGAACAAGGAGTACAACTATTTGAGACATTTATCCTTAATATATGTAGGTTGGAATTCAAGGATTAGGGTTAGACCTCAAATAAGAATAAATATAAAAACCTAAATTTACAGGAGATGAAGATAAAGATGAAATCAATCCTATGGAATGGTTGAGGTTGGTAAAAGAATACAATATGACTCCTAGGAAAGCAAGAGAACATTTTTTTATGAAGATTGGAAGTGGTGGATGAGTGTTGATCAAAATACTAGATGGCACTGCACATGGGAATAATTTGAAAAAGTCTTCTCAGATAAATGGATTAGAGATACAAAAATAGAGGAAATGTATAGAATTCAAGGTGAATAAAAACAAGCAAAGGAAGATATTAAGAATAAGGGTAAGGAGCTATCTAAGATAATATCCCTTAATGTATCGCTCATTAAGGAGGTTAAGAACCTAAAGAAAGAAAGACTAGTAAAGGCAAGTGGGAAAAAGATGAATCAAGAGAAGTTTTGAAAAAAAAAGATGAAGAGATATGTAGATTACGAAGCCATAATAAAACAATATTGGATGAGGTTAAGAGATTGAAATAATAAAAGAAGAATTGTCAAAATAAAGAAGAAAGAAGAATCGTGGATGAAGAATCTACCAAAAGACTGCAAGAGGAAATTTTCAAGAAGGTTGAGGAATCCTTAAATACATATGAGGTAAAGTCAGAAATGCAAGCCAAAATTGAAGAAGGAGGTCTTAATTTGTTAGATGGTATCACATTGAAGCTTCAAAAGGAGAAAGAAGACAAGATTCAAGAAGGTCAACAAAATATACTTCAAGAAGTTGAACTCCATCTAGGGGATGTACATGCCAAATATGATGGTATTATCTTGAAGGCTAGAGTAATCAAAGACCAAGAAAATATGATCAAGGATTCCATTATCATTGAAAATAAGACAGATGAAATGCATGTTCAAAGTGAAGGAAGACCATCAAATATGAAACTGTATCGACACCCTCGTTACCAAGAAACATTTCAAGGAAGAAAAGAAGAACGATATAAACATTATGAAGGAAGAAGATGGAATACATGTCAATATTCATGGAACAAGAAATCACCAAACTACTCTTCAACAAGATATTATCAGAGACCAACAATGACTACAAATTATATAAGCTTCAACAAAAATACATGGAATCAAAGGAAAGAAAATTCTTCAACAACTATACACCAAGGATTAATACCGAAAATAATTTATTTTGGATGGATAGATCATCAACAATGGAATGAATAAAGAAGGAACATAATAAAGTCATATTACTTGGTTTCATCACATGTGAAGCCTTTAAATGCAAATCTTTGAGGACAAATATTTTTTAAGGAGGGTACTATGTTATGACCCACCCAAGGGGGGCATATATATGGCTAAATGTATATGATATGACCCCAAGCGGGGGCATATATGGTCCTAAATGTACATGTAATGTGTAAATATACATGTGATAGGGTTGGCCTAGTGATAAAGGGGCCTCATGTGCAAGTGTGAAAAACTATATATAAGAGATCATGTATTCATTATTGAGATGTTAATTGTTAAGTATGAAAGGTAATTGGTTATTTGGAGGGGATTCCCCTATTCTTTAAGGAGTTATTGTGTAACTTATCTATATTGGAGTTTTGCTCCACGTTGACATTCTATACATGGTGTGTACTTCTATTATTTTTTTATATTTTGAGCATTTTGGATCATAACATTTGAATTCTTTCTAACTAGTCTACTATCACTTATTTTATTTTGTGGTTTAAAGGTAAATCTCATTGATTTCTATGGAAATCACTTAAACTTGACACCTACACAAAAAAATGACTTAAAGAATTTTTATAAACAATTTCATCATGTTCCAGGTCCTTTTGCAAATACTCCATAAAGGTGGTGATTCATTGTGATAGGTTCCTTAAACTTGTAATGACTTCCCAGGCTTCTAAAATAATATCAAGTTGTTTATTGATGTTTTCAGTGACATATAATCTTAGTCTTTTCAACCACTTGGTGGCCTTATTTATGTGTGTCGATGTCCCTAGTATACTTTAAGGTATTTTATTTGGATAAATAATAGATAATGGCTTTGAAAACAATGGTTTAGGACTCAATGTGTCCTCAAGTTCAGTTATTATTAATTTTAATATAATATTTTCTAGATATTTCTATGAAATAGAGTGAGAAAGTGCATATCCAATGGTGATATGAAATTTAAGGAGTCCCAAAGGTCTGACTCCTAAAACATCCACTTATGAATTCCATTTTTGAGTTATTTTCTTATTCTTAATGTGGATCTTTAATATCTGCAATTTTATTTCTTCCTTATTATACTATGGCATTATGCAGTGTTAAATAATTCTCTTCAAAAATAGTTGGTCCTTGTTTGGCCAACTCCTATGCTATATTATGAATTTCATCCATCCATAATGCTACCCATTTGGGTATAGTGTCATTTTTGACTTCCATATCCACAATATCTCTAGGTCCTCTAGAATTATAAGAACCTTTCTTACTTGATCTTCTCTTTCTCTTAGACTATAAAACATGTGTCTTTTCAATGTTATCATGAGGGGGCTCATCTTCATTGTATCTTCCAACACATCCTTCATTATTCTCTTCTCTGCTTACATTTGATTCTTGTTTCTTCTGTGTAGAGGAGGAACTCCTATGTGGATGGGGAGAAGAAGAGGATTTGACATTAGTTGCAATTTTCCCTATTTTCCTTGTTCTAGTCTATTGATGTTGAGTATTTAAACTAATCTCAGTGACCAAGTCATCATTGAATATTTCATTTTCTTTATTCTTAGGAGTATTTGGGCCATTTCTATCAATTCCTTATGCAACCCTTTTGAAAAGGTTTCTATATCTCATGGACACCAAATGTTTAGAAATTAACCCTTCAAGGTAAAAACCTTTGAGGGGTTCTGCTTCCTTCAAGTTAAATGCATTAAGCGTTGCATAAAATTATATTAAATGGGAGGAACTTCTTATTGTTACATTGCCTACATTAAAGGGTAGGGAAATGAATTGTCTCTTTTTCCTTTTACCAAAAAGAGTAGACCATGTTTTGCACTACCTATAGACTTCAACAATGAAATACCAATCAAAAACATATGCAGGGAGACAAAATGAGCTTAAATCATATGCATACAACCTAATGTAATTTTTTTCTAATTTGTGCACACAAACTCCTTTTCCCTTGAGAAAATCCTTTGCCTCCGGATTTATCCTTACTGGCTATTCTTCGGTCAACATGTATATAAAATATTTAATAAATGTATCCTGGGAATGTGAGATGTAGAATATCATACCATAAAATGTGTGAATAGCCATGAAAACTATTGATACAACTCTACTAACAAAGATATATGAATGGCTTAAAGATCAGCTAGCATTTTTGTTGATGGAGCCATGAAGTCCTTCAACAAATTCACCCCACCAACCTAGGTATCCAAGAAACAATCATTGTATAGAAGATTAATACTTTTGTTGGAGTCGGGAAATTGGAGCATCCTTTTGGAAACTTTGGGAGTTAGTAGGAACGAGTTTTTTCCTTTGACTACTACTCAAATCATTCTACATTTTGAATCAAACCGGCGGGAACACTAGGAAACTAGCTCCTTGAAATAAAAAAACTTTAGGCATGTAACTAACATTCACTATGCCAATCATCCAAATTTTATTTTTAAGATTCTAATCAAGAGTTAGGATCAAGAACCACTAATATGAAACTAACCAATGGAATTCCTTGTCTTGTCACATGAGGGAATTGACAATGTCTACACAAAAGTCTCTTTTCTTCTTTTAGTTTTCATTCTTCTTATTCTTCCATTGCACTTTGATATTTGAGGCACTATTACTTTTGAATTAGGATGTTGAGTTGTTGAAAAGGATAAACTCATGAATAAAATTTAATATAACATCCCTTCATCATTAACAATTTCCTTTGGGACATGTGCAAACCATAAATGAAAGTTATTTTTAAAAGAAAGGTTTTTATGGGAAAATGAAATAATTAATTCACATTAACTTCGAATAACCTTTTTTTCCTTGTGAATCATAAATGAGCCTCAAAAAGTGTGCAATGTGCATGATAATACAATGCAAATTTCACTAACTATGGAATAAGGGTAGAGAGAAATCAATCCTTTAAATTTTTAGTTGTGTGGAAGTATGGAGTGATTAATGTGTGCAGGGAGAGGAATGTGCAATGTTCTTCACACAATAGTTGTGCAGGAGTTTAAGTGTGAAACAGTGAGGGTTGTGTAGGGAATAGGGAATAGATATCTTTCTGAATAACCATAAAAATCAAAGGGCTAAGTAAAGAGTAGACATTTGTAGTACAAAGCGTGTATTATGGAAGAGGCATAGGTGTGGAATAGTAATGTGTTTGGAGAAATGATTTGTGGGGAGAGAAGGGTAGTGTTGGGATCTCCTCACTAAAGAAAATTTTGAAAATAATGAAGTGTTTTCATGTGCATAACACGACTTGTGTGGGACAAGTTTTTGTGTGAAGTGTGGGGTAGTGGTTTTAAAAGATAATCTCTACAGAGCATAAGGAAACACACACAAGTCATAAAAATGACTAAGTATTGTAATCATATGAAATTTTTCTCGACATATAATGAAACTATAGACACATGGTGGATAATGGAATGAAAAGTAAAGTTAAAGGTGTAACATCCCCAATTTTAATCCCTATGAGCTATAATGTATTATGTAAATGTGACTTAGGATGGTGAGCCAGTAAATATGAAAGGACAATGTCTATATATTAATAAAATACATTGTTTTCTGCAATACAGACAAGTACAAGAGATAGGGGGATATTATCCCATGAGAGAGAGGGATAAAGGGGATAACTCTTTTATTATTATTTTGTTCACCCATTTTGGTTTTACTTGGGAGAAGTGGTTACATGAGATTTTTAGGGAGGCCATGTGGTTCTTGGTTCTTCTAATCATATAAACTCTCTTTTTGGCTTGTTTGGGGTTAATCATTCATTCACTCATTCATTTTGGAATTCCTCATTAATTCTTTCTCATTCATGTGTGTTGGGGTAAATGCCAAACTACATACTTAGTGACATACTCATTTTTTCCATTTTTCTTACTATTTAGGAGGACTAATGTTTACAGCATGTCGATTTATAATAGTTCTATTTTTAGTTGGTGGATTACTATATGTAATACCATGGGAAAATACCATGGGTTTCAAAAACCATGGGTGAATAAACCACCATTAGGAAAATTCCTATTTTTAGCTACCATTGGGCCAATTCCTATTTTTAGCCGCCATTAGGAAAATTCCTATTTTTTAGGAGATAATTCTTATTTCCTTAATTTTAGGAAATATTTCCTATTTCATGTCTATAGAGAACACTTTAGTAAGAATATTATCCTCTTATGGTAGTGTGCATTACCCATCTAATACTTGGAGTTAACTCACTTTGCTTAGTTAATGACTTTCCATAATTACCGGATTCTCACTCAATTAGGACTTTAGTTCCATTCTTGGACTCTAGTATTATTCTAGGATATTTTTTCTATTATGGAATTCTTGTTGACTTCATGTAGAGTTCTCACTAAGTTCACACCTATATTTTTTACCTTTTCTTTTTATTAGCAACTTTTGACTTTAGTTAATTGTTGTTATTGGGAGAAGTTACTTTTTTACTTGATCATGCACATGGAAATCGCAACCTAGTGTGCATTACTCCTCATGTGGAGAGTATTATATATTGTACTCATTACAAAGGATTAATACATGGTGATTATAGCTAGTTTATTAGTCTCATATGTGTGAATATTGATTCTATTTTTCTCTCTCCTGTATCTCTTTTGCAATTAGCTAGTGTAATATTTCCTTCTCATAAGTAGGTCTTGGATTGTGGTTTAATACTACAAGGTATCAGAGACATTATTGTGTGGGATTATTCACTTTTATTGTAGGTTTATAGATCATATTGGACAACCCATAGAGAACTATGGATCAACCATTTTCGTCAGTGATGTTGACACCCTTAAAATACTTTGAGTGGAAGCCCAAGATAGAGCTTCTACTTAGAAGCAAGGGTTTGTATAGGATCACCATGGGGATTGAATTTGAGCCTACTTCCTCCATAGAGAAATAAAAATACTTCAATAGAATGGATGAATCCTGGGGGATATTGTTCTTGAGCATCTCTCTAGATATCCTCTTTCATGTCAATATTTTCAAGACTCCTAACTATGTTTGGACAAAGTTGAAGGATTTTCTAGGAAAGATTTAGACAACCTGAGAGGTCATGAGTTGGAGAATGATATAAATGCATTGAATCCAAGATATTTTGACACCCTACAATACTAATTCTATAAGTTTAAAAAAAAAAAATTCTCATGTTAAGGCCTATGGAATTGATAATAAATATGAAAAAGTAATCTTTTCAATTTGAACAAAACTAGGAACAAATTATTCTATCTACACTTCTTCTTTTCATACTACCAGGTTAGCTATGGGGTCTACATGGAAGATGAAATCCCTAGATGATTTCATGGAGTCACTTATCCATGAGAAAAAAAAGATCATTCAAATAGGGGCAGTGAAAAATTCCAATGCCCATGTGCTTACATCTCAAGGAAGTTAGAAAATGAATAAGATGAAGAACAAGAGTAATAAGACCCAAGAGAAAAATAAAGAAGGTAAGAAGAATTCCACAGATGAGAGTTCAAGTTCCAAAGAATCAACAGGAAATAACGATAAAACAAATTTTTCCTATTGCAATAGGGGGTTCCATATTGAGAGTTATTTGCATGAAAAACACTATAGATATCATGGAAAACACTTGAGAAACATGACCTCGAGGATTGTATTCCAGATAATGCAAGAAAAAGGCCATCATCATAAAAAGGTAATGGTCATGCATTAATCTATATTTCATATTCTCCTAATGCGTGGGTTCTTGATTTAGGGTCTTCCCATCACATGACCTCATCGCATAGAATTTTATCATACTTGGAGACTTGTTCCAGACCACCGATCTTCATGCGAGATGATTCTCCTACATAGGTGTGTTGTAGGGGTAGAGTTAATATATACCATGGATTCTTTCATGATGTAATTCATCTTTTGAAGATTTCAATGAATCTTCTCTCCATCTATCAAATCACTCATCCAGGTTCAAGGAAGAAGGTGGAGTTCACTCCAGACTCAGTTATTATTTTTGACTTGTTAGATGGTTCAAAAATTTATGTTTGTGAGGTAAATCACCATTCCAGGTTGTACACCTTCTCTCACTTCACCCATAAATTTGATAATGTATCTCTTATAACACATGTTAATGAAGAGTTCAAGTTGTGGCATGAGATTTTTGTCCATCTGAATTTTAAATATTTAGATAATATTATTAAGGATGGAATGGTAGATGGATTACCCCACATTGAGTACATAGATGGAGTTTTCGAGGGCTTCATACTAGGAAAACATCCTAAGGAGAAGTTCAACACAGGTAAAGCATGGAGGGAATCATCACTTCTAGAGTTGGTTCACATTGACATTACAGGTCCTTTCCCACATTGAATCAGTAAATCTAAGTATGTTTTTACTTTCATTGATGATTTTTTGAGATATACATGGGTCTACTTTATCAAATTAAAATATGAGGTCTTTGAGTGTCTTAAATATTTCAAGCATCTATTGGAGAACCAAATAGGGAAGAATATTAAGAAGCTTCGTACATAAAATGGAGGATAATATGTGAATAAGGATGTTGATCATCTTTGTTCAGAATCGGGTATAGAGTTGCAAAAAACAATTTCATATACTCCACATCAGAATGGGGTAGTAGAGAGAAAGAACAAGACATTGAAAGAGATGGGGAATTGTATGTTGCATGCTAGAGAACTACCTCCAAAGTTATGGGATGAATCTATCAGTTTTGCAACCTACATTCAAAATATAATTCCTTATAAATCAATCAAGGTAGTCACTCCATATGAGGTTTGGAGCGGGAAGAAACTGGAAGTCACATGCTTCAGAATTTTTGGTTCTCATGCATGGGCTAAGATCTCTTCTGATAGGAGGAAATCTATGGAAGATTAGAGTAAGGAGTGAACTTTTGTTGGATATATAGAGGGAGTGAAGGGATACAATTTATTAGATACTAATTTATATACAATATTCATTAAAAGGAGTGTTAATTTTTAATAGGGTCTTTCATAGGTACTTCCAGAGTAGTCAACACCTCCATCTCCAATGCCACTAGTTGTAGAACTTCGTGAGACTAATTATAATAAAATTTATAATCATATATATAAATATATTATATCTGATATTCTGATTGGTAGAAATAATTTTCAGCTCCATAGTGTCTACCACGATGAGCACACCAGACTCTTCAGGAAGCATGTGATCTAGTGGGTGATATTGCTGATCCACGGAGAACCAAATCTTAGTTTGTGGAGCCTTCAAAATATTTTACTACTATGGATAAAAATTTTATCATTTATTTTTATATGGTACTTATATAATATCCTCAATCTTATGTAGAGGCTAAAGTAAACCCCCATTGGGAGAAATCTATGAAAGAGGAGTACAATTCCCTGATAGAGAACAACACGTGGGAGTTGGTTTCTCTACCTTCCAACATGAATCTTGTTAGATATAGGTGTATTATCAAGACAAAGAGAGTTGTTGATGGATAAATTACAAAATATAAGTCTTGTTTATTAGCTAAAGGTTTCTCACAGGTACAAGGCATTAACTATCAGGAGACGTTTTCACTGGTTTCCAAGATTGATTCCATTCGGTCATCTCTATCTATTGCAGTAGCTAGAAAGTGGGAGGTACACCATATGGATGTGAAGAATTAATTATTACATGGATATATTAATGAGGATATATATATGGAGAAACCAAAGGGATATGTTTAGGATCCATCGCTAGTTTGGAGGTTGAGGAATTCATTGTATAGACTTAAGCAAGCACCTTAGGCTTGGTATGCTAAAATGGACTCTTCTCTTCTCTCTTGAGGTTTTCTTAGATGGAGATAAGATCCTAATGTGTATATTATGGCGAACATAGATTTGAATCTAATGATAGTTCTATATGTATATGATTTAATCATCAAAGGGAGCTCATCCTCTTCCATTGTTACAGTGAAGACCACATTGCATGATAGGTTGTCTATGACAGATATGGGACTGTTACATTACTTTCTTGGTCTTGAAATCAACCAGAATGATTCAATAATCAACATGTCTCAATCCAAGTATGCTAGATATCTACTTGATAGGCTTCATATGGAATATTGAAATCCATCTCCAACACCCTTTCATCCATGGGTTATACTAGAGGATGTCAATGCATCACCTTTCGTTGATTGTACTAGATATCGATAGTTGGTGGGGAGTCTTCTCTACCTTACACACTCTATACCAAACATCTCTTATGTAGTTGGATCAATTTCTAGGTACATGAAGGATCCTCATGAGGTTCGTTGGAAGGAATCAAAGATGATTCTCATATATGTCAAGGGGACTACCAGTGTTGGTATACACTATGCAATAGGGTCTTTTTTGGATCTTGTTGGTTACATTGACTCATATTAGGAATGTGATAGCACTAATAACAGGTTCACTTCAGGATATGTACTCTACCTTGGATTAGGACCTATATGTTGGTCAAGTAAGAAGCAATCAAGAATTTCTTTATCATTAATAGAGGCATAGTACATGGGTGCACTGAATGTTACTACTCAGGCTATTTGGTTGCAACACTTTCTTACAGAGTTGGGAGTTCATTTTCATCATCCAATAGTTATATGGTGTGATAATAATAGTACTCTCAATCTATGTAGAGACCTAGTTCAGAGGAAGAGGACCAATCACATCGAGGTTCATATGCACTTTATTCAAGGACAGATTCATGATGTAGTCATTGATATTCAGTTCTATCCATGTTTAGAGAAGGTGGAAGACATATTCAGAAAGTCTTTCACTAAATTTGTTTTTGTATCATTGAGGGACATTCTAGGATTAAGGGATACATCAGCTTAGTAGATGAACATGTTAGCATTCTTTTCTAGTTAGAAACATATTTTGAGGGGGGTGTTTTGTTCCCACTGGGTTTTCCTTCTTTACCTCACTCTTGTTCAATTGTTATCCATCTATACTTTGAGTACCTAACATGGATTCATATTTTCAGGACTCATGATTGTGCACACCCGAGTTGTGTTTCAGGGGGGGTGTTGGGGTACATGCTCAACTACATACTTAGTGACATACTCATTTTTTCCATTTTTCCTACTATTTAAGAGGACTTCTATTTATAGCAGGTCTATTTTTAGTCGGTGGATTACTATATGTAATACCATGGGAAAATACCATGGGTTTCCAAAACCATGGGCTCATAAATCACCATTATAAAAATTCCTATTTTTTACTTAACATTAGGCCAATTCCTATTTTAAGCCACCATAATTTAGGAAAATTCCTATTTTTTAGGAGATAATTCCTATTTCCTTAATTTTAGTAGATATTTCCTAATTCATGGCTATAGAGCACACTTTAGTAATAATAATAGCCTCCTATGGAACTATGCATTACCCATATAATACTTGGAGTTAACTCAGATCACTTATTTAGTGACTTTCCATAATTATCAAATTCTCACTCACTTAGGACTTTAGTTCCATTCTTGGACTCTAGTCTTATTATAGGAGATTTTTTCTATTATGGAATGCATGTTGAATTCATGTAGATTTCTCACTAAGTTTGCACCTATATTTTTTATCTTTTCTTATTATTAGTAACTTCTGACTTTAGTTAATTATTTCTATTGGGAGAAGTTACTTTTTTACTTGAGCATGCACATGGAAATCCCAACCTAGTGTGAATTACTCCTCATTGGAGAGTCCTATATATTGTACTCATTATCAAGGATTAATAATTGGTGATTATAGTTGGTTTCTTTGTCTCTTGTGTGTGAAGATTAATAATATTTTTCTCTCTCCTCTCTCTCTTTTGCAATTATCTAGTGTAGTGTTCCATATCACAATTAGGTCTTGGATTGTGGTTTAATCCTATAGTGCACTCTTTGTATAGGCATGGAAACAAATTATTGGAAGTAGAGATACATTTCTGGATGGTGGTGAGGAATTATTGTTTATCCATGGAAGGATTTAATGCCTAAGTGCTTCGATGCATTGGAATGTTTAATATAACAGTTCATAGCTGGAAATCCTTGGAGTTTCCAACATTGAGATTTGTGACCAGTAGCACAAGAGACCTGGAAGGAAATTAGAATAGATTGAGGCAATGCATGGTAGAGAAAGGGGTTCATTTATTTGGGTTGTGCAAGGTGAAGGGGAATATAGTTGGAAATTAGGATTGTTGTGTGGTTGGGAAAACTTGAGATCCTCTTAGCTAACTATTGTGTGTAGATTTGACCTAGGACACATCCTTGTGGATTCATAGCCTTGGTCGGGGGTGACATACTATTGAGATTTGGAACAACAATGTTTATGGTTGGGAGGAATGTTCTTAGTCTGCATTCAATTGGTGAATTGTTTAATGATGAGTTCTCTATGTGTTTTATGTATATTTATATTCCTCTATTTATTATTATTATCTCTGAGATTATGTATTTATGTTATGCTTGTTTTCTATTAATGTTGTGCATGACATGTTGTTAAGCATGCTATTTTATGGTTTAGCATGTTCTGGTTAATTGCATGCTTTAGATTCATGTTATTGATTAATTAAATATTGGAACAACAATTAAAAATCAACCTAAGAGGGTGAATTTGGAAGTACTGAGGAAGTGAGTATGCTTCATATCAGTATTCAAGAAAACTGTTTTAGGTTTTTTATTCATGGTTCATTAAAATTGGTATAATAGTGAATATTTTTGTGTCCTAATGTTGGGCATGTCACAAAGTGGTATTCATAGAATTATTGAAGTTGGAGTTTTGAGTTAGTGTGGCTCATCTAGGTTCTCAGGTGTGTTACAAAGTGGTATCAGAGTTTTAGGTTACAGTGCCAACCCTTCAAGGGCCTGCTACAAGACAACATAGTTTTTTTCATGAGGATTTTGTTTTGGGTGAAATTCTCATATTGCTATGGAAAAATGTCAAAGAGGATTATTTTGTGGTTTAACGTTTTCTTTCCAACCATTGAAACCATGTGAAAGTGATTCCTCATGGCATTGGATTTCCATCGAGCTTTCATTTGCTCAATTTGGACATCAGAATCGAGAGATATGCCTATCGGAATTCCAGTGCAAAGAAGTTGTAGATCAAGCCGTGCATGGATCCAAAGTTGTAGATATGTAATTTGTTGTTTTTTATTTATACCACATGCATTGGGAGGGGTTGTATTGACAATTTTATTAGCAAAAGGGAACGTTTTATGACTTGTGTGTGAAGCACAAAGAGACAAAACAATGTGTATCTTGTTCCTAGCTTGTGTTTTAACTGCCACATCAACCCGTGATTGGGTTTATTCACCACTGCGTGTCATTAGAGGCTTGGTGTAGAGGTCAATACATATGCATAAAGGTAGTATACTGGACCAAACTCATAGAAGTACCAAGGAGAAGGATTGGTGTCTAGTGGAACAGACTAGGTCATATAGAAGAAGTAGAGTGGTGGTGATCTCCCTAGTTGTTACGAGGAAAATCTCTCTATGCCCAGGGGTAAACCACAATAGACAAAAATGACTGTATAAATCAACTCTAATCTCAGGTATGCTATATAATCAAATATGCTAACAAGACAAGATAAATAGCCTACATCTTCCAAACGTTCAATGAAGTCCACCATTGAGCACTTGACTCAAAGAAATACACCTGCAACTTGTCCTCAACAACCAAGAAACGCAAGCATATGGTGATAATATATAAAGTTAGCACATTCAATAGCATAATCCATCAACATTCATAACAAATATGCCCATGGAATAGCAACTCAAATATTTTCAAGATATTAATTGGACGAGAAAGTAGTATTTGTATTAAAATGTAATCAACATAAGTGAATGAATTACAAATTTTTGTGTCAGCACGGTTTGAAACCGAGAAACTAAGTCCCTTCCATCTAGGCCTCCACCACTTCAATCCTCCACCAAAGGAAATCTCATATAAGAGAGACAATGATTTTCTCAATCAAATAGGGAAGAGCTTGGGGGATGAACAATGTGTTCATACTTGAAAGGACAAAGGGATGTAGACTCAATATGAAGTGAATAATTTCTCTAGAGTAACTTTTCTCTCAAAGTTGAATTCTTCTCCTTTTTTTCCATAGCTCGGATATGGGTCATTTATAGCCTTCAAATGGAACTGAAGGGTCGAGTCGAAATGTTTCCAGCATACGTAAGGTAAAGGATCATGGATCCAGTGATGTGACATGGAAACCTAACACTATTTTTTAATTTTGGGCACAAAATCGGATATACATGGGCTGTAATCGTGAAACCTACGTATACTCATGTTGTATAATAGTTAGGGCATGTATATGTGGAAAAAAATTGTTTTTAGTCCTGGTATTTGCAAAAAGGGACTTCGAGTTTTCATAGGGAAATGGAAAAAGGCCTTCTGAGAAACTTTACAGAGGGTGAGGAAATTTTTTCTATAACACCAGTGGGTTAGTGGCCTAGTGGAAAGGTGTCCTGGTGGACCCGTGGAATGAACTACAATTTATGGAAGCTTGAATGTGATGGTTGGTGGGGGGTGAACCAGACTGAAATCAATTGGAAGGACTCTGTAGAAACCTTTTTGGAGAATCCTGGTGGGTCGGTGGCTCGATGGACCAGAATGGAGCTGGAAAGAATAATATAGAAGTTGTGTGGGATGATTGGTGGTTTGTTGTCTCAGTGGAGTGGACCGGAAGCATGTATAAGTGAGGGGAAAGGGAATATTTCCTAAGCGATTGGTGGTTGGTGATTGATGCCATTTTAGTGCCACATATTCTTCCATGTCAAGTCACGTCGATGCCAAATCAACAGATTATCATTTAGGAGAGACTATTTTGTTCATAACTAGAGTAGTTTAAGTCATATTGCGACGAAACTTTTTTTTTTTTTTTTTATGAAGAGAGGCGATATACAAAAGCACCAGATAGGGCCACTGCCCATTTTTGATTGGATTTTTCAAAATTGCAAAACACTGGTTTTTAAAGACCTGGGTCTAGATCATTGACATAGATCCAGATTAAACTAAAACTCTTGGAGAGAGTCGAACGAGAAGACTTGGAAATAACCCATAGAGGAATTAAGTAAAATATAAGGGGTTTGGAATGGGGATGTTGGAATAGGACAAAATCCATTATTCCAATGAACTTTCGGGGGATTTTTCAGGATTTTAGGATGAAAAGTGATCCTATATCAAAAAACCATAAAATTATATTTACTTGACATTTTATATACTCATCATCATAGACAACTTTGGTTTACTGAATTTTTTCCACAAGTGCACATATTGAAAGATAGCCAGTTTTGCTAAAAATTCAAAGTCAAGAAATTATTTGTAAAAAGGATAAAGTTGTAGATTCTATATTGTTGTAGAATATTGTTGAAGCATCCAATTCCAAATATGAAAGTTTTTTTGTGTTCACAATCCTAAATAATATATGTGCATGAAATATAAGTTTTGTTGGTTCTCGTCAAATTTTCTTCTACAAGGGGTAGAATTTGACCTCTGAGATTTATTGTACCTACGAAAAAAGGTGCAAGAAAAGGGATGAAATTGTTGATTTCAGAGAGTCGTAACTTTCATCTTAGAGATCAGATTAAGGGACATGAATAGTTTTTGGAAAGATACTAAAGAGGATAAGAAATCTATCTACCTAGAAGTTTGAGTTGGTCATCACATTGTTCTAAAAAAATTAAAGAAGGCCTTTGGTGGCTTGTAGGTGCAGAGAGAGAGAGAGAGAGAGAGAGAGAGAGAGAGAGAGAGAGAGAATTGTTGATATTGGAGAACCATAGATTTCAACATAGAAATTAGAATAAGGCTTGAGTACAGGCGTTGGAAATTTAATCCAAAGGATAATATGAAAAAAGGATTGAATTATCTGAGAGAGCATCTAGTTATTATATAAAGATATAGGAAAAGGGAAATTGAGTTGTGTGAACCTTGCAATTGTTAAAAAGGAAGATTTCCCAAATATTGTTAATTTTGGGGGAAAAAATTCCAAATGTTATAGATACAATCCATATGTCATTAATTGGTGAGAAAAGGTTTCATAGGATCACGTTAGTGCCTATTCAAAGGTATGTAGGAACTTTTGAAAAGTTTAATAGCCTAGTAATGGAAAGAGGAAGGGAAATAAATTGATCTTGGAGATGACACAGGTTATAAAATAGAAAGTTCATTTGAACACCAAAGTAGTTATTAATTGCAAGAATATGACATAGAATCATGCAATATCTTGTATAAGTTGGTTGAGGAAAGAAAGAGCTATAGGGATGTTGGAATATTGATTGTTGTCATTGATGTCGACCCTAGTCATGGATTTTGGACCGCAAGATTGATAAGGGTATTTGGACATGAAGGAAAATGCACATGCATATACAACACCCACGAATGGATAGTATGCATCATGTTGTTTCCGGTGGTATATGGCATGTCACATGGATCCTCATGGTTGAGGAGAAATGAATTTTTGAAG
>JASDQU010032306.1:1395-16410 GCA_032191745.1 Picea mariana | reverse complement strand
CATCAAAAGTGGTCCACATACTTGCAGCAATTCCACCTAAATATCAAGTATAAAACAGGAAGCACCAATCATGTCATTGATTTCCTCAGTAGACCTCCAGTTGTGGTAGTCACCACGGTGCTAGACTCTTGCAGCCATGAGACATCTGGATGGACCCAACTTTATGAGACAGACCCTGACTTCGCCACCACCTACCAAATGTTGGGTGCAAACATAGTTGTCGATAATTTCCATCTTCAGGATGGGTTGTTGTGTCATCTGGGCCATATCTATGTTCCATCAAGTGAGCGAATGAAGATGATCTAGGAAGCCCACTAAAGTCGGGTGGCAGGACACTTCGACATTGAAAAGACAGTGGCGATGTTATAGAAACATTTCTACTGGCCAAAACTTCGACATGAGGTCAGCAAGTATATCAGGTCCTGCACTGCCTATGCTATTGCCAAACTGACCACTAAGAAATAGGGCCTGTACACCCCTTTTCCTACTCCCGACAGGCCATGGGAATCCATCTCAATGGAATACATGTCGGGCCTCCGATCACCAAGTGGGGAAATGACTGTGTTTTTGCGGTTGTTGATCGCTTTTCTAGGATGGCGATTTTGGTTACTTGCAAGAAGAGCATCACAACATAGGCCA
Organism: Picea mariana; assembly: GCA_032191745.1. NCBI lineage: Eukaryota > Viridiplantae > Streptophyta > Pinopsida > Pinales > Pinaceae > Picea > Picea mariana. The sequence goes on along the minus strand of JASDQU010032306.1, from coordinate 15,771 downwards.
CTGCCAAGCTCTTCTTTGAACGATTTTGGGTACATTTTGGAATCCCATAAACCATTGTCTCAGATCAGGATAGTTGATTTCTCATCACATTCTTCTTGAGCCTCTGGTCACTGCTGGACACCAAGATCACCAAATCCATGACCTTCCACCCCTAGATAGATGGCCAAACCGAGGTTGTAAATTGAATGATTGTGCATATCCTTTGCATGTATAATTCAAAGCACCCTCACACATGGGATGAGAGCCTTCCCTATGTCCAACATAGCTACAACTGAGCCCTGCATAGCTCAACCAGTCACAACCCCTTTCAAGTGGGGTTGGGATTCCAACCATTGGGACCCATAGATGTTTCACTTACCCTTGCGGTCACCTCGACCAACTCATCTCCTACTCCAACTGAAGCTGAAAAATCCACCTAGTTCATTGATAGGATCCAGCACATCTGCTAGCAGGTTCAGGATATCCTATAGAAGTCCAATGACATGTACAAATAGTGCCATGATCAACATCGGGTGCCACATAAGTTTCAGGTGGGTGACAAAGTTTGGTTGCACTTGCAGAAAGAACGCCTTACAGGACCCCATAGAAAGATTCACCCACTCCATTATGGGCCATACATTATCATCAAGGTTATGGGGGATAATGATTTTGAGCTCAACATTCCTCCTTTCCTTGGTCTGCACCCAATGTTCAACGTGGATCTCCTTCGCCCTTATTTCCCACCATTATTGGAAACCTCAGAAGTAGCAGAACAACTGACACCAACAGAGCTCAGCCCTGACAACCTACAACATGCATCCAATGATTATATTGTGGACAGACAGATCAAGGGCACTCGACAACAAAGGATCCAACTTTATCAAGTCGTCAAAGCAGGGCAGCTCCTGCACCAAGGCAAGTGGCTCACCCGGGGCCAAATTCAGTAGAAATTTCCTCATCTGATGGGGGACCTCAATGCAATGGAGACCATTTCTTCCTAAGGAGGGAGGATTTATCCAGATGGATATTGGCAGCCACTCACCTTTTCCAACTGTCTCAAAATAGTTTTCTGACAATTTTGGCAATTTACTATTTTTAACATTTTTAACTTCCGAGGCCATTTTGAGGGCCTAAATGAAGGTTTTTCTAGATCTATCTCCTCAATGATATCCAAAGGCACGATTGATTCCCCAAAATTAATCTCCTTAACGATACCTTTCCAACGGGCTATCACACGCCTAAAACGGAGATCGTATGCAAAACTTACGACCCCGGGAAGTTGATGTACTAACTTACCCAAACGGGGCCCACATGACTTTTGGAGCTTCATCTCCTAGGGTTAGGTTTTTGGATGTCTAGGGTTTTTGGAATTATTTCTTATTGTAAAAAAAGGCCTTCAGATCCTCATTGTAACCTTCTTCTTGTGAATGCGCGTTGCTGTCACATCTCTTCTCAGAGATAAGCCGCCACCATTCCAGCAAGCTTGTTTCCGTTGCATTTTACAGTTTTAGCTTATTTCGTTATTGAATAAAAAACCAATTTTACCGTATCTATGTTATTTTGTGTTAAGCACCTGTTAATAATCTGTATTCATTTCATTCTACTCATAAAATCCAGATCAGGGCAACCTTGTGCAGAGAAGAGATCTATTAAAATAACTCTCAAGATTAATCCCTCTCATACCTTCTACTCTAATTTATATTAATTCTATCTTCTAAAGAACATTCTAGAGGAAGATCTTTCTAGAAGTGGAATCTTTTATTAGGTCTTCTTACATTGACTTTCATATTTATTAAATAGGCCTTATTAACAAGTATTGACCTTTATTACATGGAAATATATTATTCTACCTATATGAGAAGTTAGGGGTTTAGGTCCCTAACAATGTACATGGATTCTTTGAGTTATACATTATAAATATATATAATCATCCTATTGACTACCTCTATCTATCCACTAATTTAGGGATGGAAGACAAATGATTTGGTCATCTTGGTGTCCATCATGCACCAAAGGCTGCATAAAAACATACCTAGGAACTTACTTCCTCCATTTAATAAAAAGGTCTTTGAAAACCCAAAATGAAACCAAAAATGCTTGAGCAAGATCTTATCATGGAAATCATTTTGTAGGGTTCCAAAAATTCAATATTATAGAATTGATCAACAACCAAAAAAATAAAATCATTACCATGGTTAGTTGAGGAAAGACCGTAGTGAAAATATGTTATCACACGCTAATTTGTATTAATTTTTCCAAATTATCTTGTGCTTGTGTTATCTTTCCACTCATATTTTAAAACTTTTTCACCAGCTCCATCAAGCTCCCATCACCTAAATCCTTCACTCGACTAATTATCCAAAATAGTCATGTCCTCTATGAGTCAAAATTGGAAAATATCCCAAACCCATATCTAGCCTTAATGCTTATCTAAATCCCTTGGTTCCATCACTTCATTCATTTTTACCCTTGTTATCATATTCCCGTTGAAAATTAAATATATTCCTTTTATTAAGATTAATATCCCTTATCCTATCCACAAAGTCATGTGATGAGCCTCATATGCCCAAAGTCCTTAGAAAATGGAAAAAGGTTTATTATTATTAATATAAATATTTTTATATTAAAATATTTATATTAATATTTAATCCAATATTTAATTCATGACCTCATGTCAAATCATGAGCACTAATTTCAATTTTTAATATTGAAAAGTCAAAAGGTGGATGGAGGGTGCACATACATTTCGGGGGTTGAAAGTAAACGAAGGTTAATTTGTTAAGGCGGGTCGAAATCCAAACCACCTGGTTTTAAGTTGGATTACGTGTCCTTAAATGATGCATTTTGGGGGTAAGAGTGGTGTGGAGTAAGACCACTCCTCCCAAGCTTCAAAATACTATGGAAAACATTTAATATATGATTTGGTTTCATAAACGTGTTGCATATGAGGATAGTTTTCTAGGAATGCATTTCAAAACAAATCATGGAGTTTCCAATGCCATAAAAAATTTCTTCCTCACGGTGAAAATGTTTTACGGAGGTAAAATTTAAATTTTACAGCGCAAATAAATTAATGTTTATTATGGAAAAGAATCATAAAGAAGAAAATGTAGGTGAATGTAAGATTTGGACAATTATTTATCCAAGGTTTTTGCAGAAGTAAAAGGGGAAGATCAAGGGATATTTTCATAGTTTACCAAGATGGTTTCCAAGACATGGTTTTCAAAGCCATGGGAAACAAACCAGTAAATAGTTTTCAGAGTGAAATGGTAAATTGGGCAAAACAAGACACAATTTTCAAAACCATGGGAAGCAAGCAATAAATGGTTTTTCAAAACCACGGTTAATTTTACAGGACAAAAAATATTTTGGAATTATTTTTATTCAAATATATTATTCCCAAATATTTAAGGAGAATATGGATAAATAAAATAAGATTTGAAAAAAGAACAAGTGACATTTCAAAGAGGATGTGGCAATCAGTTTCCACGGCAGTTGAGACTTACAACAGGATTTATGGATGATCTAGAAAGAGTTTTCAAAATTCAAAGGAGGTTATTGTCAAGCATGGACCCTAAAACATTAAGCTTGTTCATTTTTCACACCGATGTCATGGATTGGGAGATTCGAAGGAATCTTGGAGCTGTATTTTTCAGTTATGATTTTCTGTTTGAGAGATGTTTTTATGACACATATTCCAGCCAACTGGAGACAAATTTCAAGAAACTGAGAGAGGCTTTTCTTTAGAACAAGCTTATCTACAAAAAAGGTTCTTAGAGTTTAGAAAACTGTTACGGTTTGAGAATTATAGGTGGCGTTTTGAAGCCTATTTTTCCTCCCGAAAAGCATAAGATTAGTTAAATGTGTCATGTTCTGTTTGTAACTATTTTTATTTTGGGAAAGGGGATGGAGTTCGAAGTTGTGATCTGGAAGGGTACTTTAGTGCTATATATTTAATTGTAAAAGAGTAGAAAAAAGGGGGGGAATTTTAGTCAGGAAGGCGAAGGGACTGTGTGTAAATTTCTCAGAATGTCCTTATGAATTCATAGAGTAGTACGGTGCTTTTGACAACCAAGATTCATCACGATGTATTCTTTAGTGTGTTTTCCTCTAGTTTAAAATCATTTCACTTTTGCTATTTATTCTAAGCATAGCTAAGAGTACATGATTGAAATTCATCCATGATAGATGCTCCTTTCATATGGTTAATGAAATTGTTGTGTTTAATGATTACAGGTCCATAATTCACTCTCTGTTAAGTTCTCTGTTCATTGTAGTCAACCGTATGTTATTTATTCTAAAGTTACAACTGAGAATTCATGTTTGTTTGATGATCTTATTTGTAATGTGATTTTCTCATTTCTGGTTTTCAATAATCTGAAATACTATTTATTGCTGAATGGTATGCTTACTTTGCCTCCGTTCTCTCAAGAGTACATTTGTTGTATTCATATTCATAGTATATTTTAGGATTTGACCCCATTGCCTAATGATTTATTCCTCTTTGTTGTCCTACCAACCCTTTTAAAAACCTAAACAAACATGTCCTATTGTAGAATCTGACCTCTGTCTGCTCATTGCCAAATATTTTTGAGTATTTTCAATATTTACATGTTTGAGAGAGCCCTCTCTGGTTGGAAGGGTCATAATCCAACCTAAAGTTGGTTTCTAGGTTACCTCTGTCATTTTTTTTATCAGTCAAACAAATTTACAAAGTGCTAACATTTTGGCGTCGTTGTCGGGGAACGAAGGTGAAATATTCCCTGGAATAAACAAAAAAAGTTCATATCTGAGTACTGATGGTGGAAAGTATTTAGAAAAAAAAATGATGTACATAATTCACTCGACGACTCCCTTTTCAAGAATATAGAATTCAAAATTTTCATGGCGATTCCACTATCCAAAGACTCAGTAGCCTAAATATTTTATTGATGAATCCAATGCTTCAGGATGGACCATAGATCTACAAGGTATGCTCCAATGAATCGCTTTCATATTCCTGGCTTTCCAAATCATATTCCTCACATAGTTTGGCAAAAATATTTTCCTAAACTCAAAGATGGGAAAGGAAATGATGATGCCTTGCACTTGATTAGATTTCACATGCACATATGTAAGTTGGGGGTTGAATTTCATGAGGATTGTTTGATGAAAATGTTTATGGCTACTCTAGAGGGGAAATCAAGATTATGTTATGAAGGTTTAAAACCAGGCATCTTATACTCGCTTAAGAATTTCCACATAACATTCTTTAAGCATTATGGAGAATCTGATCCTTCGTTCTTGGTGTTTGAAGATTGTTTCGAATTTTGTGAACATTTCATTAATTACCTTGATTTTTTTTTTGGTAATAAAGAGTGTATGAATGATGAAATCATAGAATCCCTTTATGAATATTCATCCCAACAAAAAATAGTAGCCCTTACTTTGGCTGAAGAGGAAGTTGATCAAGAAATTATTGTTAAAAGTCATTTTCCTTCTCCTGAACTTGATGAAGATATTCAACAAGATTTCCAGTAAGACACAGTGTTTCAAAGTTGTCTTTCTTCCCCTGAGAATGATGTGGTTGTTCAAATTCTAAGTGGCCTAGACATGGATGAAGATTCTAAAACTGCATCTATGGAGACTTCAAGAAGTCAATCAACAAATGACATAGAGTTTCAGGAAAACAACAAAACAATGTATGCCACTTTTCAATCAGAAATACATAAAGATAATGAAGAGACATTTGTTTTATTTGATTCCTTTGAAAATCATAGTTTTGAAAATGCATCCATGGGAACTCTAGACTGTGAAATAGTTCATGTTGTTATATTTTCACATTTTTAAGAATATTTTGAGAAGGAACTTATTTCTATTCATTCATTTGAAAGTGAAAATGACAGTCCTCAAGAAAATTTACAGAAGACTAATAAAACCAAATCAAAATTGTTTGATGAACAAGAGGATATCCTTGATGCACATAATATGGCTGTCATATTTGAAGATTTTCAAGAATGTATGAATGTTTTTTTTTATATGAATGGAAGAGTAGACAATCCTATTGCTTCCATTTCATTTGAAAATGTTCTCAAAACTGAAAAAATAGAGCAAGAGGAACAAACACTTATGAATGAGGCTTGTCTTCTTGTTTTTGTTCATAAAAAGAAATGATTTTTCATGGTTTTCAAGATCATGTGGCCATCCTATTACAATCATTAGTTAAGGAGGATTTTCTTCATTCATAATCTCAGATTTTGGATTCAATTTTTGTTTTCAGTTGCCATCTTTTACATTTGTTTGCCTGCTTAAGAAAAATGTGAGCATAGGAAAATCATGAAGCCAATTGCTTGCTTGGATGCATTGGCACTTTAGCATCACTTGATTGAGTATTCATTTCAGTTGTTTTAGAGTATATAGGAGTGTGCAAATAAGCTTGTAGGTCAATAAGTTTTCAGTTTGGGTTTTCAACAGTGTGTACATTCAGATTGCAGTGGTGTATTTAGTGTTCAGTTTCCAGTTGAGAGCAGTGTACAAAATTTGGTTTTCAGTGGATACTGGTGACAGGTCACAACATAGTACACACATGTTTTGGGAGCATCCCAATGGATTAGGCATCGGGTCTATGATTTCTTTGCTACCTCACTGGGAGGATAGAATCCCCATTGGAGCCAATGTTATCACATGCTAATTTGTATTAATTTTTCCAAAGCATCTTGTGCTTGTGTTATCTTTCCACTCAGATTTTAAAACTTTTTCACCAGCTCCTTCAAGCTTCCATCACCTAAATCCTTCACTCGACTAATCATCCAAAATAGTCATTTCCTCCATGATTCAAAATTGGAAAATATCCCAAACCCATATCTAGCCTTAATGCTTATCTAAATCCCTTAGCTCCATCACTTCATTCATTTTTACCCTTATTATCATGTTCCCATTGAAAGTTAAAAATATTCATTTTATTAAGATTAAGCTTCCTTATCCTATCCACAAAGTCATGTGATGAGCCTCGTATGTCCAAAGCCCTTAGAAAATGGAAAAAGGTTTATTATTATTAATATAAATACTTTTATATTAAAATATTTATATTAATATTTAATCCAATATTTAATTCATGACCTCACGTCAAATCATGGGCACAAATCTCAATTTTTAATATTGAAAATTCAAAAGGTGGATGGAGGGCGCATATACATTTTCGGGGTTGAAAGTAAACAAAGATTAATTTGTTAAGGCAGGACGAAATCCAAACCACCAGTGAGGATAGTTTTCTAGGAATATGTTTGAAAACAAATCATGAAGTTTCCAATGCCATAAAAAATTTCTTTCTCACAGTGAAAATTTTTTACAGAGGTAAAATTTAAATTTTACAGAGAAAAGAAATTAATGTTTATTATTGAAAATAATCATAAAGAAGAAAATGTAAGCGAACTAAAGATTTGGACAATTATTTATCCAAGGTTTTTATAGAAGTAAAAGGGGAAGATCAAGGAATATTTTCATAGTTTACCAAAATGGTTTCCAGGACATGGTTTTCAAAACCATGGGAAACAAACCAGTAAATAGTTTTCACAGTAAAATGGTAAATTGGGCAAAACAAGACATGGTTTTCAAAACCATGGGAAGCAAGCAATAAATGGTTTTTCAAAACCACGGGCATGAATTAAATTATGGAAATTTAATTTTACAGGATAAAAAATATTTGGGAATTATTTTTATTCAAATATATTATTCCAAAATATTTAAGGAGAATATGGATAAATAAAATTAGATTTGAAAAAAACACAGGTGACATTTCAAAGAGGATGTGGCAATCAACTTCCGCAACAATTGAGACTTATAGGATGATTTCTGGATGAACCAGAATAGTTTTCAAAATTAAAAGGAGGTTATTGACAAACACAGACCCTAAAACATTAACATTGTTAATTTTTCACACAGGTGTCATGGATTGAGAGATTCGAAGGAATCTTGGAGCCATATTTTTCAGTTATGATTTCTTGTTCGAGACATGTTTTTGTGACAAGTCTTCTGGCCAGCTAGAGATGAATTTCAAGAAATTGAGATAGGTTTTTCTTCAAAATGAGCTTATATACAAAAACCATTCTTAGATTTTACACATCCGTTACGGTTTGAGAATTATAGGTGGAATTTTGAAGCCTATTTGTTCTCCTGAAAAGCAAGAGATTAGTTAAATGTGTCATGTTCTGTTTGTAATTATTTCTATTTTGGGAAAGGCATTGGAGTTCAAAATTGTGAGCTGGAAGGGGCCTTTAGTGCTATATATTTCATTGTAAAAGAGTATAAAAAAGAGGGAGAATTTCAGCCAGGAAGGCGAAAAGACTGTGTGTAAATTTCTTAGAATTTCCTTATGAATTGATACAGTAGTACAGTACTTTTGACAATCGAGATTCATCACGGTGTATTATTTAGTGTGTTTTCCTCTAGTTTAAATTCAATTCACTTATGTTATTTCTTCTAAGCATAACTAATATTACATGATTGGAATTCATCCTTGATAGATGCTCCTTTCATATGGTTAATGCAGTTGTTGTGTTTAATGATTACAAGTCCATAATTCACTCTCTGTTAAGTTCTTTGTTCATTGCAGTAAATCTTATGTTATTTCTTCTAAAGTTACAACTGAGAATTCATCTTTGTTTGATGTGCTCATTTGTAATGGGATTTTCTCTTTTCTATCTTGCCATCATCTGAAATACTATTTATTGTTGAAGGGTATGCTTACTTTGCCTTCATTCCCTTAGGATTACATTTATTGTATTCATATTCATAGTATTGTTACACATCGAAATTACTCACTTCGATAGTGTCGCAAGTGTCGTCAATACAAGTGTCGCATTTTTCTCATAAGTGTCGCAAGTGTCAAGGAAAGGATACTGTCATGATGCCTATGTCATGCCTATAAAGACATGAGAAGGACACTTGACACACATCAAACACTTGATTTGGAAGAGGAGGAATGGTTAACTGGGCTTATGAACCCCTTTTCATCTGAAAGAACTCAAAAAACTAAGTTTTTGGAGGAGAGCGCTCCCCTATACCTCTCTTAGGAGTGCTAGCGCTCCCCTATACACTATATGGGAGCGTTATAACATTGTATCATCCCTTTTGAAGGAGCGCTCCTACTCTCTGGAGTTTTGGTGCCCCCCTAAAGCCTACTTGGGAGCGCTATAATGCTCTGATGGCCCTTTTGAGGGAGCGCTGCCTATTTTGGGTAGCAGCTGGTTTGTTGAGATGAATGAGGGGAGGATCCCTTCAATCCCTGAAGGTAGTTGGATTCGAATCCCTAGTCCAGCCATGATCTTAAGGAAGATCCCTAACTTAAGGAGGAAAATCCTCAACCTACTCTAAAGATATCTCAAGTAGTTGGGCCTCTCCAAGGCTATATAAGCAGGATTTCTCATGGTGAAAGGGGGACCTGGATGAAGAATCATACCAAACTTATGATCTCATAAGTGATATTTGGAGGAAGAATTAGAAGCATGAAACCTATGATCTCATAGGAAACACAGAGTGAAGTGGAAGCTAATCAGTGAAGCTATCGTCATTACGATTATGGAGCTTTTGAGCAAGGGTTAGGCAAGGAGAACTTGACGAAACTGCTACATTCCATCTATGGCTGTAAGTAACATTTTGTCCTCATTAATGTAATATGCTTGGCCTGTTTCTTTATAATTTGTGTTTGACATTACATGAATTTGTCTCTAAGTAGATAGGTCTGCCTCAAACTAATCTCAATGGAATAGGAAGTGGTTGTACTTTGTTTGTCTACAGGGCTTATGGAGGAGCTCAAGATTGGAGTTCAACTAAGAGTGTGCAGGGACAAACACCGATAAAAGGTACGTCTTTCCTCCTTCCTCTTCATGCATTAGTTTGTGTAGACCTAAAAGGAAGTTAGTGACCATGATAAGCACTTTCTGTTTTAGAGTTAAGAGTCTAGCTCTTTGAGGAGATCTACCTGTCTATCTCTTTGAGGAGATCTACCTATCATAGTATTGTTACACATCGAAATTACTCACTTCGATAGTGTCACAAGTGTCGTCATTACAAGTGTCACATTTTTCTCACAAGTGTCGCAAGTGTCAAGGAAAGCATACTGTCATGATGCCTATGTCGTTCCTATAACAACATGAGAAGGACACTTGACACACATCAAACACTTGATTTGGAAGAGGAGGAATGGTTAACTAGAATTATGAACCCCTTGTCATCTGAAAGAACCCAAAAAACTAAGTTTTTGGAGGAGAGCACTCCCCTATACCTCTCTTAGGAGTGCTGGCAGTCCCCTATACACTATATGGGAGCGTTATAACACTGTATCATCCCTTTTGAAGGAGTGCTCCTACTCTCAGGAGTGTTGGCGCCCCCCAAAAGCCTACTTGGGAGCATTATAATGCTCTGATGGCCCTTTTGAGGGAGCGCTGCCTATTCTGGTTTGCAGTTGGTTTGTTGAGATGAATGAGGGGAGGATCCTTTAAATCCCTGAAGGCAGTTGGATTTGAATCCCTAGTCCATCCATGATCTTAGGGAAGATCCCTAACTCAAGGAGGAAAATCCTCAACCTACTCCAAAGATATCTCAAGTAGTTGGGCCTCTCCAAGGCTATATAAGTAGGCTTTCTCGTGGTGAAAGGGGGACCTGGATGAAGAATCATACCAAAATTATGAGCTCATAAGTGATATTTGGAGGAAGAATTAGAAGCATGAAACCTATGATCTCATAGGAAACACACAGTGAAGTGGAAGCTAATCAGCAAAGCTATCATCATTCTGATTGTGGATGTTTTGAGCAAGGGTTAGGCAAGGAGAACTTGAAAAAACTACTACATTCCATCTATGGCTGTAAGTAACATTTTTTCCTCATTAATGTAACATGCTTGGCATGTTTCTTTCTAATTTGTGTTTAACATTACATGAATTTGTCTCTAAGTAGATAGGTCTGCTTCGAACTAATCTCGATAGAATAGGAAGTGGTTGTAATTTGTTTGTCTACAGGGCTTATCGAGGAGATCAAGATTGGAGTTCAACTCAAAGTGTGCAGGGACAAACACCAATAAAAGGTACGTCTTTCCTCCTTCCTCTTCATGCATTAGTTTGTGTAGACCTAAAAGGAAGTCGGTGACCATGATAAGCACTTTCTGTCTTAGAGTTAAGAGTCTAGCTCTTTGAGGAGATCTACCTGTCCGCAGGAAGATTTTCCTTCAACAGAAATTGGCAACTCCACTGGGGATATGTTTAATGGGATCAATTTGACCACTCTCTCTAAGACGTATGACACACCGGGTAACCCTGACAAAGGAAAAGACACCAACGGTGCCAGTACTTTACCGGATCCATCATTGTCCTTCGTCAGTATACCATAAGTTAATCCTCCATCTAGACCACTTCAGATTGAGAAACCCATGTTCGACTCTATCTTACGCCGTCCTAAGAGCACTATCCACAAAGCTACCTTTAATCCTAGTTCATGTGCCACCTAAAACTACAACATTGTTTAAGATTTGGCTCAAGAACCATGTGCTATTTCTGTGTTAGAAGTTCTACAGCACTGCCCCAGTCAATGTAGAACGCTCTTGGCCACTCTTGGTGCTGTTGATTCTGAGTCGTCCAACCAGATCATGTTCAAATTGGACAATTACGCATGTCGACTCTCCCACCAACTTGCTTTCCAAGTTGATGTTGTTGTTCATAACTAACAAATCCACCGAACTATTCTGGATGAGGGAGCCTCGACTTGTGTCATGTATTTGGCATCTTGGAAAGGTTTAAAATCACCAGCACTCAACAAATCCCCAACGATGTTACGCACCTTCGATTTGCAAGGTTTTCATCTCCATGGAATTTTACAGTCCCTGCCCATCTAATTGGGTGGAAAAACTGTTACTATTGATGTTGAGGTGGTCGATGCTCCCCTCGATTACAACTTGTTAATTGGAAGAAGTTGGTTTTATGCTATGACTATTGTTTCCTCGTCATTTTTTCGATGTGTCCAATTTCCTCATCAGGGCAAAATTGTCACTGTTGATCAGTTGGATTTCTTCACAACCGATGCTTGCGCCCCCCCTACCAACAATATTCCTTTCTTGGGAGACCATAAGATCACGTATGAAAGAGTTGGTGTTGGCTTACTGAAATATTCTAGCCTCATGGCTACCTTCCCTACACCACTTCCACCGACTACACATCATATTGCCACCGTCGATATGATTTCGATCGTGGCCTATCAATATTTGGAATCATCTGACCCTTGGATTGTACCTTGTCCATTGGAATTCGATGCACTAAGTGACACCGTGCCACTTAGTCCAGCCAAAACATCATATGTTTCTATCCCATCCGATTCTCCCTCATCGGATGAGCAACATCTATTGGCACCCAACAGTTCCTCGATGCAATCACAGTTGAGTTCCTTGTCATCTGCGATCGACTACATTTCCCCAACTTTTCCTTCGGATGAATCTATTCCAGAAATGCTTCGCATTGACAAGTTACCTTGGGATAATAACCATCACTGATCCTTTTTTCTTTCCCCTCGTGAAAAAATTCGGGAAGATATACAACCTATCTCCCCTCCTGATGTCGATTTTCTATCATCTCTCATGATTTAAACTTCCAATGATTTATATCCGGTAGTGGGCATGGTGATTTCTTCGGTAGGGTTATTGGAGCCTGATCTCCTTACTCCTATCATGACCCTCGACACGTGTTCCTTCAAGAGTGATTATCTTCCATCCAACAAAGATCTCCTGGAGGCCATGACCAAGTTTTGTCCCTTGACATGGTATCCTTCTAGAGTAGTATTCTCTTGGAAGCCATGATCAAGAAGCAACCACAAGAATAGTTTCTCTTCTCTATGGCAAGCTCATTAAAAAATGAAACAGAGGCCTTGATCATAGTTCTTTTCCTATGTCAAGCTTGTTAAAAATGAAACAGTCACATCTCTTGAACCTTCTTTTCATCCACCCTTCTCCTTTTTCTCATCTACTAAAGAAATTGGTGACGACCTCAAAGTCGGTGAATGAATTGAAGCTTGGAGGGCATGTCTCCAGCCTTTGATGATCATTCTGGAGTGAAGCCACTAGATTTTCAAGCTGGGGGCATACCGAGCTTAGTCTTTGTTCTTTCTCGTGCTCGTAAATACATGAGAATGCATCCGGGTAGACTTTTATCTCTTTTTCGGACCTCTATGGATACACAAAAAATGATCCCCTTGGAGTCTTCTTTAAGCTCTTTTCAGACTCTCTAAACATGAAAAGATCGCCGAGTGATATTGCTTCCTTTCCCACTCGTTAAAAGGTTTGAAAGGGCATCTTTCGAGTGATAATTTATCTCTTTTTCGGCCTCGCGAGACTAATATTATGAAAAAGGACAACACTGGAGTCACCTTTAAGTTCTTTTCAGACTCTCTAAAGATGAAAAGATTGCCGAGGGACCTTGTTTTCTTCATGCTCATTAAAATATTTGAGGCAAATGTATGTTGAGCGATAGTTTATCTATTTTTCGGTCTCATCAGACTACTTTACAGAAAAGGAACCGAGAGAGTTCTCTTTTAAGTGTTTTTCCAGACTCTATAATCATGAAAAACCTTCGAGTTTTCTGTCTTTGGACTCGTTAAAAGAAACATCGACAGGTCCATATGGGACCAAATCGTTACTTCTTCCAGTTCGTTAAAAAAATGAAGAGAAACTTACCGAAGGTGAGTTTTATCGAGCATGTGTTATCCTCCTCGAGCTCATTAAATTAAAAAGAGGTACTCGTCTATCTGGGTCAGGGAAAAAATTGATAGAAGCAAGCCAAGCAATTTTTGAGAACATTACCAAGTAACTCTTACGGTTGCCCTTGAACATGGCACTTTGTCTTTGCACACATCTTAATCCGTTGAACCTTTGCACTGAGTCAATCCTTTTGGTTTCTTTCACTCCTATAGGTCACCTGACGTAAGTCACAGCATCCATTGCATCATCAAGTTTTGGTCCATGTCATGTTTCTGCTGTTGTGCCTCAGTGTTCAAGGGAAGTATCTGCCTTGAGAGTCAGCCATCACAAATATCTTGTCTCAATACCTGTGTCAGTCCATGTTCACTTGATCTACCAATTACATTTCTGTGTCCATTTCATGTCATTGATGGGGGATACATCAAGGCCCTCCTTCGACGAGTCTACTCCTGTCGACTTCAACACATTATCCAGGGACTAGACTTAGAAACCAATTAGTACTTTGGTACCTGCATGCCTCAATGGTAGGCTTCCTCACATTCGATAGTGGGTTTACATCATTGACCTCTGATTGGATGATTCCACGGATGTTCGACTTCATCTCATCCATTCACATTCATTGGAATGTACTAGAGTACCTTGGGAATCATTGACATTAATGGTGATCTCCCTCATGCTTGTTA
>JASDQU010032305.1:29895-40330 GCA_032191745.1 Picea mariana | reverse complement strand
ATTGCCTCTCCTATGTGTAGTTCAACAACTTCAAAGTTTCTAAAGGAAGGCAAACTTCCCATGATGGTTTATTGCAAATTATGTGGAGATTGAGAAAGGTTTTATGTGCCTCTTGAAAAAAGGTGTTTTTTTCATCTTGGATGATCAAGCTTAATGCTCTTTTAATGCTTTGGAGAAAAATCTTATGTCTACCCCATTACTGAGTCCTCCAGACTACAATAACGGTTTTTTGCTATTACTTTCCGCATATGAATCCACCATCAGTATGGTGTTGATCCAAGAAGATGAATGACAGTAGGAACACATGATTTACTATCTAAGTAAGGGTCTTGTTGGCCCTAAATTACACTATTCCCATATCAAGAAGTTGGACTAGTAGTGGTGCATGCTGTCCAACAACTCAATTATTACATCCTTCTTCAAAAGATAAATGTTTTAGCATATTCCAATATAATGCAACATATCTTAACCATTCGAATAATTAAGGATACGTATTCCAAATGGATAATCATCTTGTAGGAGTTTGATTTGGAGTTTGCTACTTCTAAATTTGATCTTCCCTAAGACATTGAGGAACTTATGGTTATTAAGTCATTGTTGGACGAATGCTTATTCTTGATTGACTCTTTTGATCCCTAGTGTAGAGATGTGCTTGTGTATGACAAATGCTTATTCATCATTGACTCTTTTGATCCCTTGTATGGAGATGTGATGGTACATCTTCAGACCCAATGGTTTGCCTCTCACTTATCTCATGATGAATTTCAATGTATTCTCCACCAATCTAAGAGTTATATCATCATCGACAATATTGTTTACCATTGCGTTGCAGACGTAATTTTGTGTCTATACCTAGTCCACGAGGAGGCTGGGAGGGTTTTGAATGATTTCCATGCCAGGGAATGTGGTGGTCATCTTTCTAGGACAACAATAACCAATTTATTTTATGCATAATATACTTCTAGAAATCAATTTTCAAAGACTGCATCTAGATAGTTAAGAAGCATCATCCTTGCCAAAATCTTCACTAAGAAAATGACACTCACCCTAATCCTTTACACCCTATAGTTACTATCTGCTTGTTTTCCAAGTGGGGGTAGATTTTATGATGTGAAATCCTACTTTGTCTAATGGTTACAACTACGTTATTGTGGCTATTGATTACTTCACAATGTGAGCCAAGACTATGTCAAATTCTTTAAATAACGGTACTGCAAAAACCCTTTTCTTATTAAAGCATATTATTGCAAGGTTTGGCATGCCCCAAGAAATTGTCACTAATCATGGACTCATTTTTAAAATAATATGATGACTGAAGTAGCTGCTAATTGGGTTTTTGAGAAAAGAATTTGTCACCTTACTATCCTCAATACAACAATTAAGTCGATGTCATGAACAAGGTTTTGAAAACCCAAATACAGACGATGATTAGTAAGAACAAAACCAACTGAAAAATCATGTTGTTTTTGCTTTTAGGCATACTGGACCTCCATTAAGACTGCTACTAGTTTCACACCTTTCCACCTTGTACATGGAATGGTGGTAGTGCTCTTGATTGAATGTGAGATCCCTTTTTTGAAACTAGCCGTAGAACTCTTGCCCAATACCTTTATCGAGGAAGAACCTCTTATGTATTTCGAATATCTTGATGAACACCATTGAGAAGCTGCTATATCTAATGAGACTCATAAGAAATGTGTCAAATCTCAATATGACAAACACATTCATCCTCAAGTCTATGATGAGGGGGACTTGGTATTGGTTTATGAATAGAATCCTGATAAGTTAGGGGCTAGGAAAAGTTCAAACCTATGTGGCACATGCCTTACATTGTGAGGCAAGTGTTGCAAAAGGGAGTCTATGAATTAGTGGATTACAAAGGGACTCCTTTGCAAGAGCTTCACAATGGGTTCTATCTAAAAAAGTGCTATGTATAGGCAACAATGCTGCATAATGTTTGTGTAGCATGTTGTATATTGAAGTTTGTACTTTAGTTGATTTGTTTTTGGTATATTGGTGTTTGGTCAATATGCTTATAATGATTGGTGCTTGATTTTTTAGATGTCATCATACACACTTGTTTATGTAGGATTCATAGACAATGACCAACCATTGGAATTGGAGAATTGATTCGACTACTTAGGTGACTTTTTCTCCCATTGATCAACTTGTGAGTTCATGAGGCACCTGCCTCAGTCCTACAAGCAATAATGTTGTGGAGTATAGTACAATCATTGAACTTCTTTGCAAATCTGTTTCTCTCGAGCTCCACAATTTAGTTGTTAACTTGGATTCACAGTTGGTGGTGTCATAGATGAATAATGTTTACCATGTCAAAAATCTTGTGCTTCTTAGGAAGTATTTATGGGTGTGACTTATTGAGCTTTATTTTGAGTTCATCACCTATATTTAAGTTCCATGAAATTTAAATGCATTGGTTGATTCATTAGCTAAGTATGTACTTGATTGGAATTTGTTACATTAAAGCACCAATAAAACCATGCATGTACAATATTCATGGAATATAAATATACATCATTTAACACATATGTGAGACATAAACTACATGTGTGTGTGTGTATGTATCTCTCTCTCTCTCTACACACACACACACACACACAACCATATCATCATGTCCGAAAATATGCAATTCACATCTAAAAAATTGGTCTACCAAGCCCCCGATGATACGGTAAAAAAAACTCCCATAAAGTCTATAATCATGTGTGAGAAATAAGGGTTTCCCTAGGGATACTCCTCAGGAGTCAGCACATGCATCTCATGAGAAAAAACTATCACATTGGCCACTCAACTCATTAGTCAATCGAATGGTCATGGTACTCCCACCACCTGTCCCTACAATCGTTTGGGCACATCATCCAGCTACAACATGGGCACTCCCATGGTCTGTCCCTCCAGGTTCCTTTGCACATTGCAAAGGTCTTTGAAAAAATTTACATCATCCTAATAATCGTCCAAATTATCCTCCCCTTGAGCTCTATGGTGGTTTGGGGGCACTCCCACTGGCTATATTGGACCTACATATGTGTCATTTCAATATTGATAATTTTAATGACATTGCATACTGACATTTTTTTTCATTTTTCAAAAACCTCTTAAAACTTAAATAACTTTTGAAAAGTCCCCAAAGTAAACAAAGTAAACAAAGTAAACAAATAAAAAAAATATTTAAAAAAAAAGAAAGTTATTTCTTAGCAATGGATCCCCATTGGTCTCTAGGGGGAAATACAAGCTATGGATCACATAAAAAAATTGTTTCAACTATCCTTGATTGCAATGATCTACTCAACCCATCAATCAAGGAAGTCCTTGCCAAATGTACTCGTAGGAAACCCACCTCCATGGTGGGCCATAAGGTCGGTCCACCTCCACATCTTGGGATCTCTAGGCGCTATTAATGGGGTAGACACTTGTGGATGCTTCGATGGAACTCTCTCTAGAAACAAGATACACAAAATGGTTGCATACACAAACTGTTGTTGTTTCCCCTTCCTACACTAATTCAATTGGTCTTGCATGTTCATTGTTGACCACTGGTACATAACATCAATCATTTACTGTAGGTACACACATTGTAAACGATAATGCATATGTTCTTAGGAAGCAAGAAGTGATATTTATGACCTTGCTACTCGAGTGATCGTGAACAAGATGGTCTTCAGGGGAAACTCTTGAATGACTTTGATAAATACCTGGTTGTTTCTCTTTTAGAGTCTTGGTTTGCAATGTGCCATTATGTAATCATTGATCATCCTTGTAGCTCCATATATACCTCCTCCTTTCAAGACTACTACCTCTCCTTGTCAGGGTAGTCCTATTAGGAAATAGATGTCCTCGACATCTAAGTGCATGATCGCATGTCCCACTCTAAAACATTACTTTTTAGGGTCCTAGTTTCCACCAACTTTTGCAATAGTTTGTGTTGACTTCGCATGTTTTGGCTCTTGAAAAGATTTAGGAGACCATAGTTCGAGAATGTATCAAGGGTTGGTTAATATTAAAGTGAAGCTGCCTATTAATCCTCATGCTCTTGTTCCTTCCATCCAATCATCGTTCCTATCCTTGCAAAACCCGCAAGGAAAATTCATGTTAGTTTCAATTTGAAATNTGCAATGATCTACTCAACCCATCAATCAAGGAAGTCCTTGCCAAATGTACTCGTAGGAAACCCACCTCCAAGGTGGGCCATAAGGTCGGTCCACCTCCACATCTTGGGATCTCTAGGCGCTATTAATGGGGTAGACACTTGTGGATGCTTCGATGGAACTCTCTCTAGAAACAAGGCACACAAAATGGTTGCATACACAAACTGTTGTTGTTTCCCCTTCCTACACTAATTCAATTGGTCTTGCATGTTCATTGTTGACCACTGGTACATAACATCAATCATTTACTGTAGGTACACACATTGTAAACAATAATGCATATGTTCTTAGGAAGCAAGAAGTGATATTTATGACCTTGCTACTCGAGTGATCGTGAACAAGATGGTCTTCAGGGGCAACTCTTGAATTTTGATAAATACCTGGTTGTTTCTCTTTTAGAGTCTTGGTTTGCAATGTGCCATTATGTAATCATTGATCATCCTTGTAGCTCCACATATACCTCCTCATTTCAAGACTACTACCTCTCCTTGTCAGGGTAGTCCTATTAGGAAATAGATGTCCTCGACATCTAAGTGCATGATCGCATGTCCCACTCTAAAACATTACTTTTTAGGGTCCTAGTTTCCACCAACTTTTGCAATAGTTTGTGTTAACTTCGCATGTTTTGGATCTTGAAAAGATTTAGGAGACCATAGTTCGAGAATGTATCAAGGGTTGGTTAATATTAAAGTGAAGCTGCCTATTAATCCTCATGCTCTTGTTCCTTCCATCCAATCATCGTTCCTATCCTTGCAAAACCCGCAAGGAAAATTCATGTTAGTTTCAATTTGAAATGATTGATTCCTCCTCCCCCCCCTTTTAAGGCTCAATTGTGTCCGCACTTGGCAACATGTCTCGAATATGGCTATGATTTTCATGTGGAACAGTCACAACTAGGCCTATCTATCTACACCTGTTGGGTTTCAAACCTGTGGTTGTGCATGTGTATGCCAAGTGGGGTTTGGCGCCGAGACAAAACTAAACATTTTAAAACATGAAACAATTGAAAATAAAGGGATTGGTTTAAGGGCCTAGTTGGTCTAGATGAAACATGAAAATGTTGATTGAATGTCATAATTTGCACTTGAAGATTTGTAAGAAATTGTTTTTTCCCACTATGGTTCAAATTCCCAACACAAAATGGTAAAAATGACCATCAATTTAGTATTTTAACAAGTTTTTGCGACCTTTTTGGGTCAAAGAACACCATTTTGTGACCATTTTCTAATGATAAACCCTTTTTCTCTTCCATTTTATGCATTAAACTTGCTTTCTAAGCTAATGTTTTTAATAACTAGATTAGGTATTGTTTGATGATTTTTGTAAGTCTATGGAGACATCACATTGGTGTGTCTATGYGTCATTTTTTTAAACTCTTGAGGTAAATGTTTTAAAACTGGAATATAGTGATAGGTTTTTAGACACATTTTGCACTTATAACTCGAAATTGTTCCAACATTATTTTTTAGGGTTGATCCCATCAAATTRCAACACATCCCATTCATATCTATTGCAAGGTCATAATTTATTTGGTGGAGGCTATTTAACATGGGYTTCCCTAGTTTGCACCTCTTATGCCAGTTGGTGCCCATGCTACATGTTTTTTGAGYAGGCTTGGGAGACTTTTTAGTCCTGCCATGACATTGGAATTGAAACACATGATCCTTTCTTATCTTTTTCTAGCCATTTCTTGAAGGGTTTTTGTTATTTTTGTCGAATTACATTCACATTTTCTTATTGCCACTTGCACACTTGTGCCCATTGCTACACTACTGTTAATTTTTTTTTTTACCCCCATTGCAATCACTTTTCTTTCCTATCCATTTTAATCAATTGTGTTTGTTTTTCAACCTTTATCCCTGGAGAAGACATATTTATGAGCATATACAACTTTCCCAATACCTTTTCTACGTTTTTTTTTTGCATAGGTCTATTCCATGCTCTTGGAATGTACTTACATGCCCTTGAGACACTCATCTTCTCCATTGTATTATAACATACTTTTTTTTCTTCGTGTTTTTAAGAACATGAAAAAGGAAAAAACATAAAAAAAATCACAAATAAAAGGGGGGAAAGAATTTCTATCTTTGATAATTATTTAGTTGAAGTGGTAACTGTTAATCTTTGTTTCCCTTGAACATAGCACTTATTTTCGTTAGTCTCTTACAATTGGGATTTAGTATTGCCTTAGAAGTTTTACCATGATTTTGAGTTTTTACTTCTTTGATTGGTTATTCTTCCAATCTTTATAGAGAGCACTTCAATGCCTTCTACATTGTAGCTTTATATTATTAGTCCTTTTGTCGTCATTTTCTACCCAAGTCCTTGTTGTGTTGTGCTAATGTTCAAGGGGGATTTTAGCCTAAGTTATCCTTTCTATAGATCTTTTGACCATTTATGTCAACTTCCTTGTATTAGATTGTACTCAATTGTTTGTTCTCTATAGTTACAGTTCAACAATTATCAATTCAGATTCCTGGTTCTTGTTTTGTGTTTGTTCATGGGGGAAAATTAATTCCCTCCTTTTAATGGATTTCATCCTATTGATAACAAATCATTTTCTAGGAAGTGGGTTTAGAGATCCTTATAGTACCTTGGAGCTTGCATTCATCAATGGCAGGTTTCCTTGCAATTGATTATGGGTATTCATCAATAACCCTTGCTTGATTGATTCTATGGGTTTTTGACATCAACAAATATATTTTCACTTGCTAGATTGTACTTTTTACCTTGGGGCCCATTTTCATTATTAGTGGGTTACTTTGCATTTTTCAACAACATAGATCAATGATTAGTGCTTATATAGTTTCTACCATGTTTGACATTAACTCATTTATTTACATGGTATAGATTTGTATGATCATGGAGTTTTGATTGAAGACCTTAGGCTCTGGTGGCATCCCCCTTTAGTGCTACTACTTTATTTATGCATATTATACCATTATCTGTTGAGTACTTTGAGGATCAATATTGCACTTGTTACACCACTTGTAGTCCTCCCAATGTACACTGAGACATGAATAAGCTTTGTATATATTCGTGGTTGTGATATTATAATTGACATGAATCCAATTTGTATCTTATTTCATGGCCATGATTATAAAATTTATATACTTCATGGATATAAAATGTACTCAAATTGGTGATTGCACTTGTTTTCAACCTAAGCATTGGTGTACCCATCTCAGAGAAGATTTATATCTGATTTTTGGTCTTTGATTGTAGGTACTTTTTGGATCCTTAGTCTACAAAACTCCTCCTTAACCCACTCATCAACATCCTATTTTCATAATGTATTGTAGCCATCGAATCCCCTTTTGAATTCATACATTGGGGGGAATTTGTTAGACTTATATTTGGCACCCTAGACTAAATAAAGCTAAGATTAGAAAATATACATCTTTATGCCAAAGTGTGACACATCGATATGGATTTTTCCTTCAAAATTTCACATAGGCCATAGGTGTTCCTAGTGACAGACATGGATGGACACGCTTTTCCTTAGGGATAAATACCATCAACCACTAGATACCAATGTAAAATTCATGACTCCCTCACAATGCCTTGAAAATACAAAGGAAATGAAGAAAGATAAAAGATAAAAGCAGATAAAGCTAAAAGATGTGAGTTGAGACCATACATGGCTCACACATGCATGAAATGCATTACATGCATCATTGATGATCCAGATTCAATCATTATATTATTTTTCATCTATCTTGATGCTTTTAGAGTGCAAAAATTGGAGGAATCAACTTGCAGGGTCATTTTAGTGGTAGGTCCTAGTTTGGAAAAATTGTGGTCTGAAACCTTCCAGATCCATTTTGAGGCATTAAACAATGTTTTTTGGGGTTATTGTGTTTGGAACTTATGGCCACCCCCTTGAAAACGTTCTACACTCCGAGACCTTTCTAACGATGTAGAACATGCGACAATCAGAGTTCATATGCAAAAGTTATGCCTTATGCAGTTGACCCATCATGTTGACCACCATGGTACGAGAGGATGCCACATTGACCCCCATTACTCATGGATATGGGGATAACCACATGAGGAATTTCAATAAGATTCTAGTAGGTTAAAAAACATACCATGATTGAGGGTTGAGAAAGTTAAAACCTACCCCTAGATGGCTATCAAGCTATGTCAAATACCGAGCCACTAGGAGGAGAAGGGGTTCCATTCTATGTTATTGTATTTTGTCCCATAGTAGAGCAAAACAACTAGGAGTGAGAAATTATAGAGAATAACAAAGAGGTTTAATGTTCTGTAGCATCCTAACAAGCCATAGGTCGCAGGTAACTCCATAGAGAGTCCCTTCTCCTTTGTACTTTCATTATTTCTATACTAGAGAAAAGAGAGTAGAGCAACCTCACCTTCTAGTTGGGTTTTGTCCCATAAGGGTTTCCCAGAGAAAATATTTGTCTTATCTTGTGGATGGTGTGTGATTATATTTTACTATTCTCTATTTTCCACATTTTATATATTTCATGCATACGTAGAAAATCAATAACTAATATTCTAGAATCTAAAGGAATTTAACCTTCATAGTGTAGATTTCAATTTTATTTATCAGATATGTTGCGACGAACTATTCCAGTGAAATATCCATGGAAGTTTACAAATCATATTGGTATCAAAGTAGGTTTTTCTTTTCGGTATTTGTGGGAAGTTGTAGGATCCAGGAATCAACTTAAAGAGAAGTCACAAAAACCCTAGCCATGGCGAACGAGTATGTTCATAATAACCCTTGAGATCCAGCAGAAGAGAGATTTGATAGGTTGGAAGTGCAAGTCATCAACATCGGTTTCAATATGAACCTCCTCATGGTGGCTCTAGCAAGCAATATCAGACCGTTCAAAGATGATGGAGGCTCTAACTCAGAGATTAGATTGGAGGGGAAATCGGGAGATCGAGAAGAATCAAGAAAGGAGTTGCAAAAAGAATCTGAGAAAGAACAGCTAAGTTCAAGTGTCGTTAACCCTTCACAGTCCCTATTCAATATGGAAGAGAGAGTGGACATAAAGCCATACCAAGGTGAGATCGATGCACTAAAAATGAATCATTGGTTTCAACAACTAGAATTTTATTTTATCATTCACCATATAGATGAAGAGCATAAGCTTTTATTTGATAGATTGAAGTTAGAGGGCCATGCTTTAAATTGGTGGGAAATCCATATAGAAACACTTCAGCTAGAGGGTGATCTTCCAGTAACTAGGTAGGAGGACTTTAAAACCCTCATCAAGTCCCAATTCTACCCTATCGGGTATGTATAGGACCAATGGATCTGATGGAACTACTTCAGGCAGAGGCAGGGGCAGAGTGTATAGGAGTACACCATTGAGTTGAGAAATATGTCCATCATGCTGGGTATCTCTCTGAAGAACCCATATGTACTCCTTAGGTATCTGGGGGGTTTACACAGTCATCTACGAAAGTAGGTGATGCTCTTCAATCCAATGAAATTGGATGAGGCGTGTGTACATGTACAGTACCTCAAAAACATAGGCCAAAAGAAGGGGAAACCAAGTGGTTTGAAGCAGAAAGAGCACCAAAAAGATTCCAAGAAGGGGAATAAGAAGTGAAAAGGGGTCAAATATATGAAGACAACAACCACCACAAATTAGTGCAAATATCTTATCAACCATTGCAATCATTTCAACATTGATGGCCACATTGAGGAAAAATGATGGAAACTACAACCAGAGTTGAACCTAAAGAACCACAAGAACGACGGAAATAAAAATAACCTTATAGCCACATATTCAAGCAATTAGGTTGAAATTAGCTTGGACGTGGATGAAAATATTGCCTACAGGTTTGTGTATAAGGATATGAATTTGAGTAGCCTTCATCACTAGGAAGATAAGTATATGATTAATCTCTTCCACATCAAGATTTAGGTCAAGAAGACCAAGATATATGCTCTATTTGACTCTGGTTCATAGGTTAATGCCATAGTAGTGGATCTGGTCAACACGCTTGGATTGGAGGTTCATGATCATCCTAGTCCCTATCCATTGGGTTGGGTAAATAAGGATGCAAAGATAAAGGTAACAAAACATTGTAACATTAAATTTGTTGTAAGTGTTGAATTTATTGATGAAGAGGAATTGGACATAGTACCCCTTGATATATGTGGAGTAGTGTTTGGAAGCCCTTACATGTGTATGAGGGATGAAATCTTCATGCAGAGAGACGACCAATACTGAATGATCAAGGATGGGAAGTCCTACATCATCAACTCACATAAATGCAAGTCAAAG
>JASDQU010032304.1:1542-14578 GCA_032191745.1 Picea mariana | reverse complement strand
CATATCATTTACATATCAATCTAGCTATTTTCCTTGTAACCTGTCCATATTCGTTGAATTTATTCCTGAAAACCCATTTTGTGTTGATCACATTCTTATTCTTTGGTCTTGGAAACAATTCCCAAGTGTCATTTTTATCTATTTGATCAAATTCTTCATCCATGGCCTTATTCAAAAATTCATCCTTCCTAGATTCTTCAAAACAGTTTGGTTCAATTGTAGATAAGAGTTCTAGGTGTGTTTGTTCTGGTGAATGGATTTTTCTTCTACTCTCAACTCCTGCATATTTGTTTCCAACGATATGATCTGAAGGATGATTCTTCTGTTCTCATTTTCTAGGTGTCTTTGGAGATACTTTCTGAACTTTCTCTTCTGATTCTGTTAGATTATGGTCTGCCTATTTCATCAATTGTTATGTTGATGCTTTCCACAACTTTGTTCAATCTTAGATTGTAACACTTATATTCTTTCCTTGTACTTGAGTAACCAACAAGTATTCCTTTGTCCAAACGAGATTCAAACTTTTCCATTCTTCCATCTTCTCTTTTAATGTATCATTTGCTTCCAAAAATTCTTAAGTGGTTCACATTTGTTGGTCTTCCTTTCCATAGCTCGTAGGGAGTTTTATCAGTGTTGTTTCTGAGAATTACTCTGTTTTGAATGTGAACTATTGTATGCACTAGCTATGTCCAAAATATATCTGTCAATTTGCAATCCATTAGCATTGTTTGAGCCATTTCTTGTACTATTCAATTCTTTCTTTCAATAACTCCATTCTGTTGAGGTGTCCTAGCAATGGAGAATTTCCTTTTTATTCTATGACTGCTACAATAGTCCATAAATTCCTTTGAAGTGAACTCTCCTCCATTATCAAATCTCAAACATTCGATTCTTGAATCCATCTCATTTTCAACCATTTCCTTGTAGATCTTGAAGTTTTCAAAAGCTTCTGACTTGTTCTTGAGAAAGAAAACTCCAGTCATTCTTGTATAATCATCAACTAATAACATAAAGTATTTTTTCACCTTTTAATCCCTTTCTTGTAGTTGGTCCAACTAGATCAGTGTGCACAATTTCTAGTGGTCTTGTTATTGAATATTCCTTTAATTTGAACCTGGTCTTTGTTTTCTTTCCTTGTTGGAAATGCTTGCATAAAGTGTTGGTTGGTTTCGTGATCTGGGGCATTTATCTGACAGCTTCTCTTTTGCTGACTTCGAAAAGGTTATCAAAATTCATGTGACCCATTCTTCTATGCCATAGCCAACTTTCATCTTCCTTTCCTAGACAACACTTTTCATTTCCAATTTCACTTAACACATATATGTTGTTTGAAGTTCTTACAGCTATATCGACCAATTTGCCTGAACCTTCTTTTCTTATCTCATACTTTTCTAAATCGAAAGTAAGTTTATGACCTTGGTCACACATTTGACTCACACTTAGAAGATTATGTTTCATACCTTCTACAAGTAGAACATATTGTGCCTTTTCATTCTTGTTCCCAATTTAGATTGTGCCTTTTCCAATGATTTTGGATGAATTATCATTTACAAAGGAGACTCATCCATTTTTTTCTTTTTGTAATGTAAGAAATTTGTCTTTATCACCTGTCATGTGTTTTGAACATCAACTATCAACATACCAACCATGTTTTTTCTTCTTATCTTGTAGAGCGACTCTGCATTCTTCATTGTTATATTGATATTGCTTTCTTATCCATGTCATTTTTTGAGGTTCTTGTCTATGACTGTTGTTATTGTTTTTAGGTTCTTTAGGAGGGACTGTCATTCTGCAATCCTTTTCCATGTGTCCCAAATTGTTACATTTGTAACATTCCACTTTAGTGCTCAAAGATTCAAACCTGTTGTAACTTCTTCTTTGGGTGTCACTAGGTCTCCTGTAATAATCCCTTTGTGTATAACTCTCAAAGTTGTTACTGTTCATGTTGTAAGCTTTGCAATTCACAGCTTTATGTCCAAAATTATTACATGCATAACATAAAAAAATATATATAGTTTGATACCTGGGAGTTGAGAATATTCTGAAAGGAGGTTCTCTTATGAATCCTTCTTCTTCTTGAGGCCTATCTATCTATTGTTGATTATGAAATCTGAATCTTCTTGGTGGAGGAGTGTCCCTGTAATCTTCCTTGTATATCTTCCTATCCTCGTTGATTGTTTCTGCATAGCTCTTTGGATTGTTTCTGGATTTGTTGTTTTGGAGCTTGATCCCTTTTCTGTCTGAATGTATCCAAGTTCTGACTTGTCAAGATTAAATTTTTTACTGTTGATAATGTCATCCAGAACTTTTGAGCTATTCTGCATATTTTTCTTTTGAATATCATTTCTTAGTGTGATAACCTCTGCTTCCAAGTTTCAAATGGTCTTGACCTTTTCTTATAGTTTTTCTTTGAGTGCTTCTTCAATTATTTTTTCTTCTATTTTAAACTTCAATTTTGTGATCATTTCTTCTATTTCTCGAGTGTCCTTTTTCTTGTCTAGTTTTGCTTGTAATTTCTTGTTTTTCTTCTTTTCTCTTCTGATAACTTCTATGGAACACATTAATTCTTTTCGAAAGTTAACTTCTGCCTCTTCAATTTCTTCTTCGACTTCTTCACATTCTTCTTCGGCTTATTCATATTCTTCTTCAGAGTCTTCTTTGTCAGAGTCTTTTACTTCCATGAATAGAACTCTTCCTGTCGCATTGTCACTGACTTCATCTTCATCTGATGATGAGATGTCTTCTTTGGTGTATACGATTTTCTTGAAAACTTTATTTGTAGTTATTTTTCCTTTATATGTGTGTTTTCCTTTTCAATAATCTTCATCATTTCTCTTTTTATTATGAGGACATTTGTTAGCAAAATGACCAATACCATCACAATTAAAAAAAAATTAAGGGAACTTACCTCTATACCTACCATTGGTTCCCTTGTTCAGTCTTTTAATGAAGTTGGCCACTTCTTCATAATCTTCCAAAGTGTCACTGTTGCTTCTATATTCTTCTTGTTCCTTTTTCTTTTTCTTTGATATTTTGGATGCCTTGAAGGCTTCTTCTTTTACATCTGGATTTTCCTGCTCAGTTCTCATTTCATATGCTGTGAAGATTCCATAAAGTTCATCCATGCTTATTGAGTCCAGATCCAATCTTTGTTCTAGTGTTGATATTGTAGGGTTGAATCTCATAGGAAGATATCTTAGTATCTTTTGAACAATTATAGATTCTTCAATTTATTCTCCCAATCCTATGATGGCATTCACTATTTCATTGAATCGTAAGACGTAGGCTCTGATATCTTCATCTTCCTTCATTTTTAGTTGTTCGAACTGACCTTTGTAAGTTTGAAGCTTTGCTACTTTGACTTTTGTATCTCCTTCATAAATATTTTGAAGCTTGTCCCAAATCTCTATAACGGATTTACAGTGTGCAACTTTGGTGAATACTGTATCACTGAGACCATTCAAAAGTGCATTTGTGGCTTTGTCAATTGTTGGTAGAAGTGCTGGTGATGTGTATCGATCTACAATTGATTGCCAAAATAGAAATTCATATCATAGTTCGACATTGTCCGAAAGTATCCCACTTATGAAAAATAAATGTATTCCGTTATGCAGGCTTGTCGATAGTGGAAGCATTACATTTTGGGGAAGGAAATTATCATCCACAGAGAACATTGACCCCTACCATTCATACAAACACAAGGGAAGCTGTAGAATGACCACCATCATAATTGGTCCACATATCTGCAACAGTTTCATTTGAACATCAAGTACAAGAAGGGTAGCACCAATAATGTTTCATATTGCCTCAGTTGACCACCGATCATGGCAGTAACCACCATGCTCAACTCTTATGGGAACGAGACTTCTGATTGGCCATTTCTCTACACGAGAAATTTAGATTTAGGCCACACATACAAGACACTCTTGGAGGGTAATTGAGTTCCAAATTTTCACCTCCAGGATGCACTACTATGTCACCTGGGACACCTTTGTGTTTGTTTAAGCGAGCATGCAAATATCATTTGGGAAGCACACTATACTCGATTTTTCGGGCATTTTGGTGATCCAGTTGGACATTTGTGGCCACCCTCCTATTCCACTTGGAGCCCCACCATTTCTTCTTCCAATTTTTAAGTTTTTGCACAATTTTCTATTTTTAGCAGCTTTTTGGGTCCTGAACTTCTGGAGCCATTTTGAGGCCCTAAACGACGTTTTTTGAGAAAACGGGATGCAACATATATTGTAGAACAATGTTTCTCACCCAAAAGTTGTATTCCTCGAATATATATTTCTAACGAGGTATGGAATGTGTCAAACAAAGATTGTATGCCAAAGTTACATCCCCGAGAAGTTGATGTACCAATTTACCCAAACGGGGCCCACAATCTTGGCATTTCATCTCCTAGGGTTAGGTATTTGGATGTTTAGGGTTTTCCATTGTTTCTCAATAATAATAGGCCTTCGAGCCTCATTGGAAAATAGTTCAAAGGCCAGTATCCGATACATCTCTTCTCAAAGATAAGCTACCAACGCTCTAGCTAGTTTATTTCCATTCTGTCAGTAAGCATATTTAAGTCATTTGTTATTAATAAAATGAAGTCCTATTTATGTTGCATCTTTGCTTTTATGTGTATTTCTATATTTCATTTTGTTCCTACATAAATATGGATCAGTGGTAACAGAGCGGTTTGCTCGTTCTCGATCCTTCTTTTCATGTCCCCAATGAGGTCAGGTTGAACCTTTGCAAGATTAGCCTCGCAAACCTCGATGACCGCCTATGGGGGAAGAAAAGAAGGATGAGGGAGTAGAAGATCCTATCAAAATGTTGCTCGAGGAGGCCGTCAAGAAACAAAGGAACATGATGATTGACAACTTTGCGCAGATCCTTGAACGGATTCTCACTAGCGGTGCATCGACATCCAATAACCACTCTGGAGGAACCACTCCTTTTACGGTACAAGTAAATTTTGACATTCCCATATTTGAGGGCCAAATAGATGCAGATGTCGTAGATACATGGTTGAATCTGTTAGAAGGATATTTCTCAGTTCATGACTTTTCGACTGAGAAAGGATTATTTTTGCACTCCTAAAAGTCGCCCCCCATGTCAAGGACTAGTGGGAAACCTACTCGAAGCAACAGGGCGAGGGGGAACCCTCTCGATTATCGGCTGCACCCACTTGGACTTCTTTCTGAGATGCCGTCAAGGAACAATACTATCCTATGGGGAGCTATGAGGACAAATACATACAATGGACTACGTTGAGGTAGCAAGGGGACCAACATGTGCATGAGATAACGGATATGTTTCATACCCTACGCACAAAGTTGGGTATCAAAGATTCAGAGAAACATTTAGTGTTAGAGTACTGCAGTTATCTGCATAGATACATTCAGGAGGTAATGGAGTTCCTCGACATCTCCTTGCTTGGTGTGGCATACCAGTATGCTGCCAAGATTGAGTAGAAGTTCAAATAGAAGAAGCGAGACTTTGGGTTTGCGAATCAGAAGCAAGGGAAAGGTACCCCCAAACCGGAGAACAAAGGACCAAGACAAGGCAGGGTGGCCCAGGACAACTCGCCAAAGCTGGAGCTAAAGAACAACACCACAAAACCAAAAAAGGACATGAGGAAGTGGTGTGAGTTCCTTAAGAGCTCCACTCACAACACAAGTGACTGTAAGGCCAAGCAGTCACTAGTAGTCGAGATGAAGGCTTCCGAATCAAATGCATTCTCTAACTCTGATCAGAACCCGACAAGGGGAATGATAGGGGGAAGCAGATTATCGATGCAGAACACAACGCCACCGTTTCCACCACGAAGATACAAAAGGAGGAACCAGAAGATCCAGAGGAGGTGAAATGTCTCTTCCATTCCAAGATGTGGGTAAAGGGTTCCCCATTGTAGTTCATTATCGATAGTGGAAGCCAGAAGAACCTCATCTTGGTAGAGGTTGTGAAGCATTTGGGATTGCTGACCACAACACACTCACAACCATACACCATCGGGTGGTTGGACCAAGGATTGGACCTCCGTGTTATCCAACAATGTCTCCTTCCCTACAACATCAAGCCCTTCACAGATGAGGTATTATGTGACATCGCTCCTCTTGATGTTCCTAATGTATTATTAGGCCAACCCTACTTGTGGAAGTGACATGTTGTGTATGAGTCCAGACCTCATGCTGTTATTATCTCTTTGGGAAATAAGTTGTACAGGATACCGAAGATAGCACCGGCTACCACCATCTCTTTGGTTACTTAAAAAAAATGCAGTAAGCTCATTTCCAAAACCAGGAAATTTGTTTTCCTGATGATCCACCCTCAAGGAAAGAGGAAGATTGTGGCCATGACCTCCAGATAGGGCTCCGTTGCATGAAAACCAGAGATGGATAAGTTTGTGGAGGAGTACAAGGACATCTTCACCTCCCCCGCAAGAGTGCCTGTACACTGTCAGGTCAAGCACCCCATCGATCTGACCCCAAGTGCGTTGCTACCCAATGGACCCATCTATCGACGCTCTGTTATGGAGAATGAAAAAATCAAGAGGCATATTCAGGAGCTATTGTAGAAAGGTCACATCCGACCAAGTTCATCATCTTGTGGGATCCTGATCATGTTGGCGCAGAAGAAGGAGACTCTGCATTGACCATCGAGCACTGAACAAGATCACTGTCTAGAATAGGTACCTGATCCCACAGATTGATGACCTTCTAGACCAACTCAAGGGGGAGAAATATTTCAGCAAGATCGACTTGAAGTCTGGGTATCATCACGTATCAATCAAACCCTCTTATGTGTGGAAGACTTCCTTCAAATCCATGGAGGGCCTTTTCGAATGGTTTCTCATGCCTTTCAAGTTGACGAATTCCCCTGCAACATTCATGAGGCTAATGGACAAGATCCTGTGGCCATACAACAACTCATTTGTAGTGGTGTACTTGGATGACATTCTGATCTTCAGTCAGACTTGGGAAAAGAACCCCTACCACATCCAACGGGTCCTCCAAACACTACGGCAACACACGTTGTGTGCCAATATGGAGAAATGAAATTTTGGCATGACCCAGGTTCAGTATTTGGGATACATTATTGATGAGAGAGGGGTACATGTGGATCCAACAAAGATCCAATTCATTCAGGATTGGCCAGCCCCAACCACCCTAACAGAGATCTGCAGCTTTTTAGGTCTTGACAATTTCTACCGCAAGTTTGTTTTGGGATTCTCTCATATCAGCTGGCCCTGAAGTCAAGTCACCAAGGGAGGAGTGAAAGAAAAATTCTTTTGTTATGAATCTCAATAGAAGGCATTCGGGGAGTTGAATCATCACCTCTGCTCTGCACTAGTGTTCACATTACTAGACTTGCAACAACTATTCAAGATTGAGACAGATGCCTCTGACTATGATATTGGGGAAGTCTTTACTCAACATGGACATCCAGTGGCATATCAAAGTGAGACACTTTCTGACACAGTCCAACAGTATCCCACTTATGACAAAGAAATGTATTCCATTGTGCAGGCTTGCCGACAATGGAAGCATTACATTTTGGGAAAGGAAACGGTCATCCACACAAACCACTAGCCCCTGTAGTTCATACCGACACAAGGGAAGTTGCAGAATGATCACCATCAAAAGTGGTCCACATACCTACAACAGTTTCATTTGAACATTAAGTATAAGAAAGGAAGCACCAATAATGTTGCAGACTTCCTCAGTCGACCACCCATCGTGGCGCTAACAACTGTGCTCAACTCTTGTGGGCACAAGACTTCTGATTGGACGTTTCTCTACACAGGTGATCCAGAATTCGGCCACACATACAATATTCTCTTGGAGGGAAAGCAAGTTCCTAATTTTCACCTCCAAGATACCTTCCTTTGTCACCTAGGACACCTTTGTGTTCCTTCAAGCGAGCATGCCAAGATGACTTGGGAGGCACACTACAATTGGGTCATTGGGAATTTTGCAGTCAAGAAACCCGTGGCAGTACTACAAAATTATTTCTATTGGTTGAACCTTAAACATGATGTCAAGAAGTACATCAAGTCCTGCATTGCTTGTGCCATTGCCAAACTGACCATCAAGAAGAAAGGCCTCTATACTCCGCTTCCTACCCCTAGTAGACCTTGGGAATCCATATCTATGGATTACATGTTGGATCTTACTTATACTAAGCATGGCAATGATTATGTTTTTGTGGTCGTCGACCAATTCTTGAAGATGTCCATTATGATGGCCTGGAAGAAGAATATCACAGTAGAAGCCACTGCTAAACTCTTCATTGAACAAGTGTGGGTACACTTTGGGATCCCACAGTATATCATCTTAGATCGGGATAGCAGGTTCCTCAGTACATTTTGGTCCATCCTTTGGTCGATGCTAGACACCAAGCTCACCAAGTCCACAACTTTCCATCCACAAACTGATGGCGAGACAGAGGTCATCAATTGGATGATCGTACATATTCTGAGAATGTACAATTC
Source organism: Picea mariana (assembly GCA_032191745.1). Classification (NCBI taxonomy): domain Eukaryota; kingdom Viridiplantae; phylum Streptophyta; class Pinopsida; order Pinales; family Pinaceae; genus Picea; species Picea mariana. Next base: position 6,090 of record JASDQU010032304.1, on the reverse strand, counting down.
AAAGAATCCATGCACATGGGATGAGAGAATCCCTTATTTACAACACAACTACAATTGGGCTCTCCATAGCTCAACCAACCATAACCCCTTTCAGGTGGGTTTGGGATTCTAGACACTATGTCCCATTGATGTAGCCATGCCATTTGTGGCTACTCAGGAAGATTTAGCTCATGTCCAGTTTGAGGCTGACAAGGCAAAGAACTTCATTGAACACATTCAACACATCCTCCAATAGATTCATGACATCTTGGACAGAGCCAATGCTAAGTACAAGCAGCAACATGATCAACATCAGGTGCCACACAACTTCTAGGTGGGCGACAAAGTCTGGCTACATTTGCAAAACGAGGACCTCGTTGGACCCCACTACAAGCTTTTCTTGCTCCAATATGGGTCGTACACCCTCACCAAGTATCTAGGGGACAATTCCTTTGATCTCAACATTCCACCATTCCTTGGTCTACACCTAGTGTTCAATGTGGACCGCCTTCGACCCTACTTTCCACCTCTACTAGACACATTCGACATGGAAGAACAACTCACACCAACATAGTTAAATCCAGACTGCATGGAACAAGACACAATAGATTAGATCATAGATACACAGATCAAGCGCACCCGACAACAAAGGATACCGCTATATCAAGTTGTCAAAGAAGACCAACTCCTTCACCAAGGAAAGTGGCTCACCAAGGATCAAGTTCAACAGAAGTTTCCTCATCTCATGGATGAACTCAATGCAATGGGGACCATTGCTTCCTAAGGGGGGAGGAATGATCCAGGTGGAAATTTGTGGCCACCCACCTATTCCACTTGGACCCCCACCATTACTTCTTTCAATTTTCAATTTTCCGTACAGTTTACTATTTTTAGCAGTTTTTCGGGTCCTGAACTTTCAGAGCCATTTTGAGGCCCTAAACAACGCTTTTTGAGAAAACGAGGAGCAACATGGATCATAAATTGATGTTTCTCACCCAAAAGTTGTAGTCCTCAGATAGATCTTTCTAATGAGGTATGAAATGCATCAAACATAGATCGTATGCCAAATTTACATCCTCAGGAAGTTGATGTACCAATTTACCCAAACGGGGCCCACAGTCTTGGCGTTTCATCTCCTAGGGTTAGCTATTTGGATGTTTAGGGTTTTCCATTGTTTCTCAATAATAATAGGCCTTGGAGCCTCATTGGAATATAGTTCAGAGGCCAATAGCCGACACATCTCTTCTCAGAGAGAAGCTACCAACGCTCTAGCTAGTTTATTTCCATTATGTCTGTAAGCATATTTCAGTCATTTGTTATTAATGAAATGAAGTCTTATTTCCACTGCATCTCTATGTTTATGTGTATTTTTGTATCTCATTGTGTTCCTACATAAATCTGGATCATTCGGGGTAGAGAAAATAGTGGCAGTGTTGCAGAAGTATTTCTATTGGCCAAACCTTCAACAAGATGTCAGGAAGTACATCAGATCTTGCATTGCTTGTGCCATTTCCAAACCGACCATTAAGAAGCAAGGCCTTTGTACTCCGCTGCCTACCCCTAGTCGACCTTAGGAATACATATCCATGAATTACATTTCAGACCTTCCTTCTTCTAACCATGGCAATGACTGTGTTTTCGTGGTCATCGACAAATTATCGAAGATGGCCATTATGGTGGCATGCAAGAAGAATATCACAGTAGAAGCCATTTCTAAATTGTTTTTTGAATGAGTGTGGGTACACTTTGGGATCCCACACTCTATCATCTAAGATCAGGATAGCATGTTCCATAGTACGTCGAGCCTCTGGTCAATGTTGGACACCAAGCTCACCAAGTACACAACTTTTTAAGGTCGTAACCCTGCACGTACTATCAAAGAATTATTGTTGGAACCTGCACGTATATCAGAGAGCTATAACACAGGGAAAACCCTTGTCTGTAGAACCCTTGAATACCTAACCCTTGGCGAACATAAACATAAACATAAACAAATTAAACCGACGAGATCTATTGCCACACATCTATGTTTGGGTTGCCAAGTAAATACACATTTCTTTTTGGTTAAGAATTTGGGGATTTCAGCACTGCAGCATTCTTCAAACCAAAGTATAACCTCGCAGCTGTAAAATAAAAAAAATAAAAAATCTGGAATTTTTTTCACCGTTATTTGAGACCTATTCCATTAGATTCATATCTTATCCCTTATCACATCCAACCATATCATTTTTCTGCAAAAAATTCTGACCCTGGCCACTCCCTTTTCAGTTCACCCATCCTCATGGCCCATACCTGTAGCCAAGAACTGGAGTCTCGCTTCAACACCTTGCAATCTGGTTTCCTCGAGACCCAACAAGAAGTGCAACAACTCAGTGCTACTATTTCCTCACGTGATACATCCATCAATACCACCATAAATGCATCCATAAATGCAGTCGTACAATACGCAATGGTGGAATTCAAACATGAATTGACCACCCAGCTAGAATCTATCTTTGCATCACTCTGCACCAAACTCAAGATCCCTACCCGATGACTCTTTTCCTGATGCACATACAAAGACTAAAGGTGAAACTTCTTCCCATTCCTTTCAGCCCCATCACTTTCAAAGGGACATACGCCTTCCGTGGGTGGATGTAACCAAATTTGATGGCTTGGACCCCACTGGTTGGGTCACCCAAATGGAACATTATTTGTCTCTCTACAACATTACAGATGACTAGGCCAAACTCCAGTATGGTGTTCTCCATCTAGATCAAGAACGTTGGCAATGGTCACAATGGAGAAAAACTTCCCATCAAGGGTATATTGCTTGGACCCAATTTGTGACTCAGCTTTATGAACGCTTTGACACTGACACCAACCATTTGGGTTGTTTGACAAAATTGAAGCAATCAGGCACAGTAGAAGACTTCATAGATGCATTTGAGTGCTTGGCTTTTCGAACAGAGGGCATGACTAATTCTTTCTTTTGAGAGTGTTTTATCAGTGGCCTCAAGGAGGAGATTTGGGCCCATGTCCTCATGGCTCGACCTACAACTTGGGTGGAGGCTACTAAAAAATCTAAAGAAGAACAACAAATTGTTTCCTCTCAAAACCGTAAGCCTTCCTTTATCCCTCGCCATAAACTAGTAAACCCCACTACTCCCTCTGCCCCATTAAAGATCCAAAACTTGACCAGGGCTGAAATGGATGAACGCCAACTCAAAGGCCTCTATTATAATTGTGATGACAAATATTTCCCAGGCCACAAATGTAAGGAACAAAAACTTTTTATGGCCATCTCTGAGGATATTCTGGAAGAGGATGTTGACACTCCCCTTGTGCCCGATTCACCATAAATCACTGACATAAACCCTCCCTTCGACACTCCCGAAGTGGAACCGATCATTTCCCTCAATGCTCTCATCGGCTTCTTTGCCCCTTAAACCCTCAAATTAATCGATTACATCAAGCACTTAAAGGTCATCATTCTGGTTGATAGTGGCATCACCCACAATTATATTCTTCGTCGCATTTCCCAAGAAACCCATTGCTACATCCATGATATCAACAATTTCCAAATCATGATTGTCAACGGTGGTTCTATGAAATGTCGCGGGTGCTGTGAAACTGTGCATCTCCAAATTGGTGACTACCAGCTAAAATCCCATATGTTTGCTATTGACATGGGCGGATGCGACATTGTATTGGGTACAAACTGGCTAAGGACTTTGGGTCCCATTCTCATGGATTTTCATAACTTAACCATGCAATTCGACCAAGGAGGCCACCAATATAAATTCCGAGACATCACTGCTGGTTCACCTGAGGTCATCAGTTCTCATCGCATGGAAAAACTGCTAAAAAAAGGTCAGTTTGGTGTCATTTCCCAACTCCACGCCATACAATCCACAGAGACACCCCCAGTGCCCCAAGACCTCCAAGCCCTCCTTTCTAAACATCAAACAGTATTTTCCACTCCCCAAGGACTCCCTCCTTCCCGCGGTGTTCATGATCATTTCATTCCCCTTGTCCCAGGAAGCCTTCCCCCCAATATCCGTCCATATCTCCACCCCTTTACACAAGAAAATAAAATTGAAAAAATGGTCCAGGAACTCCTTACTGTCAGCGTCATCCATCCTAGTACGAGCCCTTACTCCTCTCCGGTCGTCATGGTACTGAAGAAACAAGGTTCTTGGAGAATGTGTCCTGACTTCCGTGCTCTCAACAAACTGACCATCAAAGACAAATTTCTCATTCCTGTCATTGATGACCTCCTTGATGAATTAAGTGGCGCCCAATTCTTTACCAAACTTGATCTTCGCTCGGGCTATCACCAGATACGTATGAAAGAGGCCAACATTCCCAAGACCGCCTTTCACACTCATGAGGGCCACTATGAATTTTTGGTCATGCCCTTTGGTTTGTGTAACACCCCCTCCACCTTCCAGAGCCTCATGAACCATGTCTTCCACCCTTTTCTCCGTCATTTTTTATTAGTTTTCTTTTATGATATCCTCATCTATATAAAAACCTAGACGGACCATCTTACTCATGTGGATCAAGTTCTCTGCCTACTCTCTCAGC